>CAJNDT010000243.1:0-70000 GCA_905221615.1 Symbiodinium sp. CCMP2592
ATGGCAAGATCTGCGACTCTTTACGTTCTGGGGTATGCAAATACCTCGATCGTTGGCGCCAACGGCCGACCTATTGACATGTGCAGAACGCATGAGCCAATACCTCAAAGAGCTCAGACAAGTGTTGACGCTATTGGCATATGCATACTGGGTATGCCAATACCTCGGCCGTTGGCGCCAACGATCGAAGTATTGGCATACCCAGTATGCATATGCCAATACCTTTTACAGCGAAGTCTGACCTCTGATGTGCAGCGGGCCTTGGTTCTCTCGACGATGTGGCTCTGGATGGGCGTTACCTGAAGCGGGCACAACTGTGCAAACCCGGCATGCACAAGCTGCTGGGGCCTGACACTCCATTTTCCCCCAAGGTCCCCATTGCTCTCGAAACGACCACAGCTGTGGGTCTGACAACTCAATGAAACTCAGAAAGATATTAGTGTATAACAAACCCTATTAGTCTTCATGTGATGGATGCTTGTCCCCTGGGAAGGCTTTCCTGACTGCGAAGTCACAAGATTGACGACTTATTAGTATAGAATAATACAGAAATGTTGAGTTGCTTTTTATACAATTCCAATCTAACTAATTAAAATGAGGCGACGAAGCAATTTGAAGAGGCATCTCTGCAACAAAATTTCACTGGACTAATGACACTGCTGCACAACACCCTGCCTGCACAAGCTGCTGGGGCCCGACCTGGCAAGACATCTGCATCTTTGAACTGTGCTGACTCTCCGGAAGGACATGCAATCTGAACTCTCCAGACAGCAAACGCCAATAATGACTGTTGACACTCCATTTTCCCCCATGCTCCCCATTGCTCTCGATACGACCACAGCTGTGGGTCTGACAACTGAGTGAAGGAAACTCAGAAAGGTTAGTGTCTAACAAACCCTAGTAGAGAAGGCTCGTACTATTCGTCTCTTCTAGGTAGGATTGACACTGACACTAACCCTTCTTGACCCTTGTTTTTTGCTTCTTGGCTACTGGAGCTGACACTCCAAAGTGCCAAGCATTGCCTTTCTTTCCAGGCACCTGTCGCCTTGGGCACAAACGCCTGACTGCTGCCATTGCAGTGTGTAGTGACTCTAAGTCACTTATCTCAAAGCGGGCTTCTGAAGCCTGACAACTGAGTGTCCAAACAGATTCACGATTTTGGCAAATGTGTTTCATGACTCTGCTAACACTCGGGTAGTTGTGCTGAAACACTGGGGTTAGACAAAATATTATTGACTCTCCAGTGAATGCTGCGGGCTTGTAGTGTCTGATACTTTCCATCCTGGACTGACTCTGCCAGTCTTTCTTCCCGATCAAGCCACCACCATATGCCACCAGAGTCAGATAGGCCATGACACTGCCAAGCCTTGAGGTATTTGGAAGGTTGTTGCACTTATCAAGTGTTGGTCTTAGTCTCAGACCTGACTACATGAATCAATCGTTTTGGGAAAATGATCAAGCCCGGGCCAACACACTTAAATATTGACTGTGTATTGAATAATATTAAAGTGACACACATTAAATTAAACTTAGTATTCTCTGACACTCTGTAAACTGTAGCAATTATTATTATAATTAAATAACCCATCTCAACAAACAAATCCGATACTGGTCATTAAGCCTCACAATCGAGATTCGATGAACGGAGCTGTTCCATTTTGACACTGTCATCGACCACAAGAAGATTTGCCTTCCTGACCTCTGCAAAGTCGACCTTGGCCAATTCTCGAGGACGCTTGTATGTGACGATGGAGGGAATGTCACTGACACCGTCTTTGGTCAAGTCCAGAACCAAATCGTTGTCTCCAAACTGTGGCACTGTAACATGACACTGTCCAGAATATTGCTTCATGACACTGCCTCTCCGTAGCGGTGGAAGACTTGGCTTGATTCTGAGCATATTTCTCTGACGCTCCACCTGGCTGTTCTGCTCTCGTAGGACAGTGACTCTGTGGAAGTCCTGCAATGCCTTGTTCCACTTGGGGTTTTTTTCCATCTTGTGACACTCCTTCCGGTGCACTTCCTTGACACTGAACCCGAAAAATGTTTGTTCATGGGCCTTGCCCGACACTAAAGTTCGGATTCCTGCTCTCTGACTCTGCTGCAGTGCAGCGAAGGTCCCTTTCTTCTTGACTCTGACAGTGCCCTTGTCAGCTCTCTGCTTGTAGCTTCGAAAGCGCCTGCCATGACGCTGAAGCCACAGGTCAGCACAATCGCGTGTAAACTGTGTGAACGACAAGGTCTTTGACTCTGACACATCGGCTTCGTTCACACTGTACCCAGGGACATGAATGGGGGTGGCCACCTCTGACTCTTCCTTGGGCCCATCCAATCGAAGTTCAAGCAGGTCTGACACAGTAATGCCATCCAAGTCAAGTGGCCCCTTTGACACTTGCAGGAAATTGCGCAGCAGACTCAAATCTCTCTCCACACAACATTCCCCGTCCAAGATGGACAGGTAAAATGACACTATCTGAGGGAGTGCATCTGACAATGTCAAATGACGACTGCCTTGCAGTGCAGTGCCAATCCCAAGGACCCTGGCCCAGGCAGGTCTGTTGTCGTGCTGTTTCGCTGCTTTTGACACTGTGCTAGGATCTGACACCAACTCTGACATGACTCCTTCGAACTGCTGAAAAGCATCTGAACTGCTGACATTGACAGCTCTTGACCTGAATCTGGAATCCAGCGCATCAAGAATAACTCATGACTGTAAGCTTTAATAATCAAAGTTTTGGATGACACAAAAAACGGACTAAGCCGATCCAAGGTACAGCTTTTTCAAGCTAATGCGAGCCATCTGCAGAAGTTGCTGCCACGTATCTGACTCTCCACGATCCAAAGCTCGCTTGGCTTTGTCCCATGACACTAAGTCGAAGACTGTAAACACCATGTGCAGGTCACCAGTGTGGTGGTCGGCATTGACTCTGGCAATGCAGGCATCAGCAGCAGCGGAAACCGACTGCATGACATCTTGACACTGTTTCTTGGACAAAGGTCCCCACAAATGGTGCAGCTTTCCAGAATAGCTTACAGCTGACGCTTTCATGGCATTCTGCACAGCCAACAAAGACCATGTGGTTTCATCTGACCCTGTTGCTGAAGCTGGAAGATCTGCGAGCACGTGGCCTTCTATGAAAAGCTTTGTGACCCTGTGGACAAAGTCGTCTTTCTCCGCTTGACACTTGCTGATGTCGTGGTCGGCAACGTCACAGAAACGAATGACCCTGAGGAGTTCACAGTGGAAGTCGGCAGACACTCCTGCTGTCAAGACGTGCTTCGCTGTCATTTGCTCAAGGAGTTGCTGACAACTCCATCGCATATTTGGTGTAAGCCTGACATCTGACGCTTGGTAGGCGAGAAGCAGAGCAATCGGCTCCAGGAGCCGAACATATTGACTCTGTGGCTTAGCACAGCTGTCGAAACGCTGTTTGGCAAAGCTCAGGGTGCTGATTGCACGCTTGACACTCTCACTGTGCGAAGAGTTAGGCTGACACTCAGCCTGGATCGCTCGGAACTTGAGCTTCCACTGTTCCGAGTTTTGCAAACTCGGAATGACTCTGCAGAAGTGCTGCCAAAACTCTGCAAACTGACTCTCCATTGTCAGTGGCAAGCCAGCACGTCTGAACTGATGTGCCCGGTCTATGACGCTGATCTGGAGGTTCGGCAGGCAAGTTGCTCGCATGACACTCATGCTTTTCTTCATACATTTCGCTCCGTCTGTCGAGCAGGATCTGACACTCGAGAGGAAGTGTGTCACCAAGTCAAGGTCGACTGACTCTTCATCAAGCACCACGGAAAGCTTCTCAATGCCAACCTTGACACTGTCAGAAACCTTCACACTGTAGTCTTCTTCCAGATCTTGCAAATCCGTCTCTGACGCTTTTCCATGGTGTGTGAGAACTGCAAGGACGCCGGTGAAGACAGGGCAGTGTGACTCTTCGGATTCGTCTTCAGAGGACTTCCTCTCGCCAGCAACTGCTCTGAAGCGAATGACCCTGAAGGGGGCCTTGTCATCCAACGACACTGAAATAAACTTTGCTGACCGAATGACACTTCGCTTTCGCCTGCGAGTGACTTCTGTCATGATCTGAACAATCTGCTTGTACATTTTTCGCGAGCACTGACCCTGGCGAAGTCCGATGAACGACTCGGTCCGGGACTGACACTCTGCTTTCAAGAATGACACTGGGCTCTGCACCATCCTCCACGGACGAAGCCAGTCTGCCAACTCAGGAACATGACCCTTCAGTCGATCCTCGTCCTCTCGAGGCATCATGACGCTGCAACTGAGAGGCTCATCCGGACACTGCATCATATGCACTGCTCGTCGGTGCATCTGACACTGCGAGTGCTGGTACAACGCTGACGCTTGCATCTGACTCAGTGCTCGGGTCTCATATCTGGCCCATTTGGAATCCCAGCGATGACTCTTCCTGCTGCCTGTGACCTTGACACTGAGAGAGCGGGCTCGAAGGGCTGCGCAGGCAGCACATCCGAGACCCCATGGCCCTCCCATTTTCTTGGGTCTTTCTTGGAGCCATGTGACTCTGACCCTCTTGCCAGCACGTGTCTGCAGAAAAGAGCCGTGACTCTGACACCATTTGACTCTGAATCTCTGGAACCAACATCTTGGACAGGACTGATCGAACTCGTCATGACACTTGCCATTGCTTTCTGTCTGGACGCTGACACTGGTGTTGTTGAAAGCTGTCATCTTTCTCTTGGTGCCATGTGCAGATGCCAGCTTCTGACTCTTGGGTCTGTCCGAGCAGGATACTTGAAGTGCTGACTCTGCAGCTGCAGCAGAACGAGTTCTGACCATGGAAGTTGACACTTTGCCAGACGAAGGGAACACCTTGTTGTCGTAACACTTCTGCAGTTTGTAGGGTGCACAATGCGCACGTCTCAGCATGGCAGCGATGACTCTGACTCTGCTGTTTGTTCTGAAATGCTCAGTTGCTGACACTTCTTGGAGACACACTGTTTCCAACCCACACCGTGTGCTATCTGAAGAATCCTTTGAATGTTGACTTTGACTGACCTGAAGCACTGAGAATCCAAATAACTTCAACGGATCCAAAATTACCTACTGTTGCGGACGGCTCATTGTCGTATTTTGGCCAAGTGCCTCCCATTAATGTGTTCAAGGCAGAATTTTGGATCGCGAGACAGGACTTACTCATTATGACATCTCCGCAGCAGAAAATTGCTAAGGCGTCTCTGCTTCCCCGCTTGTATTCAATTGGAGCAAACCTGGCAGAGGACTATAAATCACAACAGTGCAACCGTGCCAAGAAGGCCTGCTGACCCGCTGGGCATCCGCCGGCGAAAGGGCTTCAACACCTGAGGCAGTTGGCTGCTCCATGCTATTATTATTAAGGGACTCAAGAATGACAATTTGAATCAGAATTGCTTGACACTGAAATCCTACTTGTCAAGTCTCAAAGACCCGAAACCCCTCAGCTGTCGAAACTCTCCTGGCCCAATGACACTGGGTGTAGATAGAAACAAGCGGCAGCACACCAACGCTCGCAGTGCACACCCACACACAGACTGAGCAAGTGGCACTGTGCGGTCAGGCTGACCACCTGTGACTAAAATATTAGTGTGCGACTTGGGTGCGAGTTGGGTTTTTGCAAAAAACAACACAGTGATCTGACACTTGACCATGGGTAATACTTATACTGACTGTTTCGAAGATCTGAGGAACCGAGGGGATGGGACATGAACATGACCTGCCACTTGCCTGCGATAGATGCCCTGCTAGGCTTCGATTGGTACATGCATGCTGCCATGGGTCTCAAGTAAGCCAACATATGCCACTGAGTTTGACTCTATTTGTTATTGCTGCTGGAATCTAAGGCTTGAGGCTGAAGACAACAAAGACAACTAGTAGTTGTGAGCGCTGGCAGCGAATGGGACTTGCCGCACAAAGTGCTACTTAGTGGAATTATTGGAAGATTAACTACTAGCGGCGAATGGGACATGCCGCGAACAGGAAAGGACTGTGGCTCTCAATTCGGTTTTACACAGGGAAACCTCAGCACAGGGCTATCCACACCAGGTGCTCCAGCTCGCTACCTGGCAAAAGCTTGCAGGCACCCAGCCAAATGGGGCAAGATAAGACTCTGAATTTCCTGAAACCAGCAACGGCTCCTGAATTATTATATATCTTATTTAATTTATTGCAGTCAGACGGGGCTCTGGCTGACTCATCACTCATCCACAGGCAGATCACCACAGGCCTGTCACAGCAGTGGGTCATGTTTGGCAATGAAATGCTGACTGATCTTAAATTGATATGACTGTCGTGACGATGGCAGCATTCAGAGCACTGACTGTTTTGACGCTTACTCTGGCAGTCCATCTTGTCTACTAAAAGGGCACCCCATAGCCCAGTGACACTCACCTGCTCTCATGTTCTTCACGGTCGTGAGCTTTTTTTCGACTGACACTGCCAAATATTTCTTGCGGCACTCGTCTTCGTCTTTGACACTGGAACAGGCAAACGAGAATGAGACGAGGCTTCTGACACATCCTGGCAGCTGCTGTCCATGACGCTCAAATCGTTCCACGATTGACATTGCTGAAGCGATGACACTATAGGCAACAGCATCACCGAATAAGCTTTTCAGCTCAGCAATCTGACTCTCGAGCCTCAACCGCATTGTCTGGTAAATCCCAGTCGTCGCTACTGGGTGTTCTGACACTGCAGAGGAGGCGCCATCATGACACTGACTTTCAGAAGAGTGTGCTGGCAAAGGCTCTGACGCTGTCCCACATCGAGGTTCACTCTGCATCCGGGATGTGGTTCTCCCACAAGGTGTCTTTGCTGACTCTGTCATTGCTGTAGCAGACGGACCAGACCATTGATATTTGACACTGCCCTCAGGCTTGGCATGACCCTCCTGGTCAACTGACACTTTGAGACGCAGTCTACGGCATGGCTTCTTCTTGTGTCGCCCGCGATGACTACTGCGGCAGCCTTCACAGTAGTTATTCGGCTTGCGCCGAAACGTTCTGGCACCGCACAAACGGCAGGCAAACCCAGCCATGACTCTGGCTCTGTAAAGCAATGATTTCTTATTATCTGAACTTCTCGAAACTGACACTACTGTAATACGACGACTAAGGTACTGACTGGTGACTAGTCATTGAACTTAACTTTGATTGTCTGGCTGTCATTGCACTATGAACACAGTAGCAATACAATGAGATTTAACAGTTGACCCGATGTGGTTGTTCTGAGCAACTTCCTGTGTTGTCGTCGTTCTGCGAGCAGGTTTTGCTGACTCTGCTAACGGCCTTCATTGATTGACTGAGCAAAATGACACTGAAAGTGCTGAATGACATGACCACTGGCACAGGACAACACTCGCAGGCCCCGCCTCAGGTCTTGCTCCACATCTTCTCGAACAAAGGCAAGGCTTATGAGTCCCATAAGCTTTGCCTTTGTTGGAGAAGTTGTGGCAGGATGATGTTGACACTGTCAGCCTCGGCCATGCATGGAGTGGTGACTACACCCTCACGTCTCTCTGACTCTCTTATACAGGCCAAGTATACCTCTAATTCACTCTAGCAGCTGCAAGGCAACACTCCATTCCCTCAGCTGTTCCTGGGCTTCCAACGGACGTCTGCCAAATGGCTCGGACGAGTGGGTGTCTGGCACATTCGGCCAAGAGATCCTCATAGCCGAATGTGCCAGACACCTACCTGGGGGCCAAACTGCACACACACACACACACACTCTCTCTCTCTCTCTCTCTCTCTCTCTCTCTCTCTCTCTCTCTCTCTCTCTTTCTCTGTGCTCAAGCACTTGCAAGGTGACCCTGCTGCAGACGTTCCTGCCTCTGCCGTTGGCCGGGCCAAGCACCTGCGCAAAGACACACATCGAATCTGAATCCATGTGGTAAATCTTGACTCTGAGAAGTCCGACAGCACACGCACTCGATTTTCATGACTCTCGGCTCTGGTCACGAGACTCCGACACACTGTGGCACATGCCAAAAAAGTGTAAAAGTGTCCAATGTACAATGGTTGACACTAGGAGTGCTCGCTTGTCACCAGAGGATTCCGTGTGCCAGTGTCAGCCAGGTGACTCTGCAACTCACCAAGTTCAAGAAGTATGACTCTGACACTGATTAAACATCAGTAGAATCAGAATAGGAGTTTTATTATTTATGGCTGGCTGGCTGACACTACTGCGTTGACGCTGCGTCTTCCTGCAGCATTTCTATGTCTTGTATGGCTCTGAACCTTGCCCAGCTGTCGTACCGGCCATATGGCTTTTGCCATTTGGCCTGTAACGCTTGTGTCCTTGGCTGCAAGCCGGTGCAAATGACACTCTCACTGGATCTGCCACTGTATGTAAGCATGACACTCACTAACACTCGAGATTGGCATGATGTTTTTGCAAACCAAGCAGCATAATCAGACCTGCACGTACATGACCCTTGCGGCCAAACGCCAGAAGATCCCTGACGCTGTTTTTGGTCTCCTCGGAGAAGGCGATGTCATCCATCATCTCGTCCCTGAGCCAAGAATCAGACAGAAAGGCAATGACTCTGGAATCCACATGACAGGAAAATATGCAGCTAGGCCACATGACACTGCGGAAGTCGGTTTCAGTGCGTCTTGACACTGGGTTCGGCCGTGGGAGACGTGGGTAGTCCACGTCTCTTGGGCCCAGACCACGGCCAGCCCCTTTTGGTCGCTGACCCTTTCCGGCTTGGTTCGGATCGGCCTGGGTCGATGACGCTGCTGCAGCGGCCTGGGACGGGGTTGCTGGCTGACGCTGACGGCTGGGGTAGTTGAAGTCAGTATTGACACTGTCTTCCCACTCGTGTCCCAGGTGTTGCGGGTCGTTCCTGGGAAAGGATGACGCTTCCCACCAGCGGTTCCATTGCTGATTCCTCGGGGAGCGCCTGCTCCAGTCGTCCTGACCCTGCTGCGTCTGCTGCTGTGAGTTGTTCTGACTCTGCTGCTGCTGATGCCAGCCCCAACCATTGCCTTGACCCTGACCCCAATTCTGCCATTGCTCCTGACCCTGGGCTCGATTTCGCCTGTTGGAGCCTGATCGGTTGCGACCCCGACCCTGTTGGCCGTGATTCCAAATCTGGTCTTGCTGACCCTGACCCTGGTTCCAGTAGTAGTTGTTGGCGTTGGGGTCATAGTAGTTGGTATTGGCATCAGCTTGACCCTGGTGCTGCTGCGGCTGCTGCGGCTGTGGCTGGTCTTGCCGCTGTTGACCCTGTGCCTGCTGCGGCTGTGGCTGTTGCTGGTCTTGCTGCTGTGGCAGGCTGCTCTGATCCTGACGCTGCTGCTGGCTTGGCGGCCATCGGTCCGCACCCCAGTCGCCCTGCGGTACCTGACTCTCAGACGGCTCGTCCTGCGGCTCCTCCGTTGGCTCGTCCTGTGCTGGATCGGTGGGGGCTTGACTCTGGTCGGCAGGTGCTTCAGTCTCCCGACTCTGCTCCTCGGAGGGTTGGTCACTGGTGGCAGCTTGACCGTGACCCTGGTCCTCATGGGTCAAGTCAACGGTCTCAGCCTGCTGTTGACCCTCGGGTGGACTCTCGGGCTGCTGTGGACTCTGGGGCTGCTGTTCAGTCTGACTCTGCTGCGGTGCTTCCCACAAACCCGGGGGTGCTTCAGTCTGACTCTGCGGCGGTGCATCCCACAAACCCGGTGCAGACTCCGGCTCCTCAGTGACGCTGATCCACTGAGCACTGTTGGCCATGGAGTCGGGAACCGGAACCTCCCTTTGGCTGACATATCCCCAGTGACTACTCTGAGTCATGTCTTGGATCGTCTCATGATGACTCTGGGGCGGGTAGTGCTGCTGGGTCGCTGACGCATGACTCTGGGTCTGGGAGGCCTGGTAGGTCCGGTGCTGGGTCCCTGACGCTGCGTCTGGAGGTCTCACCGAGCTGACACTGTCCCCCTGGATCTCCAAGGAGCTGACCGTCTGCCCCATTGACCACTGGCAGGGGGCTGCAAATGCAAGACACTGTGCAAATGCATGACACTGTGTATTAATTCAAACACACTATAATGTGAGTGACCCTCGTGCCTGGGAAGCCATGTCGTCCTCGTAACCTTCCTGACCCTGAGATGTCCGGGAATCCATATTGGCCTGACCGTGACTCTTAGATGTCGGGGAAGCCATATTGGCGGTTTAACCTTAGTTGCGATCTGACACTGGCAAACCGTGGCAGTTGACTCTGAGCGGCACACATTAAAACCAACTGCAAACAAGTGACTCTCGCAAGTTCGTTTGAACTGTCTTGATACACCACCCGGACTTGTTTGACTTCTCCTGCTCGCACAAATGGCGAGCCACGTCTGCCCCTGACTCTGGGGAAATGAAGTGCAGGAGGAAGAAGACCTGACAAGCAGTGTCAGTTGACAAAACTAACAGCACAAGTGACACTCAAACTGTGCATTGCCATGTCTCAAACACACCTGCACCGCACCACGGTCACAACCCTCAGCTGACACTTGGTGGTTCGGAGGCAGCAGGGTGAAGGCGCGAGACTGACCCTGAGGTCGCCAGTCGGCCATGAACCAAAAAAGGCGTTAGCTTGCTCTGTGCCAACAATCTCCTGACACTAAATGACTGAGACAGAGTAGTCGAAAATCACTTAACTCTAACTGCAATGCTGCAAAATATCTGTTTCTGATGTTCTGGTCGCTGACAACTTCACATGCTCATGTTGACACAGCGAGCCCACGATCTTGCAGAGGATAGCAATTCAATGCAACACATGGCATGACTCCGCAAGTCTGACAGTCTGACACTGAGCAAAGCAGAAAGGGGCTGGCACCTGCTGCATCTGGCAGGATGACACTGGAATGTGGAAGCCTGGCACACGTTGGGGCGATAAGATGACAATGAATCACACTACTCTGCAAGCAGCTTCACTGCACTGACCCCTGCTGCAACATGACTCTCATGACCTCCTGGCCTCTCCGCTGCGGCCATTGTCGATGTGCCTCAGTGCAAAGGCAATCAATGACACTAATAGAAGCAAACATGCACTCGCAGGGACTCACCGAAACACTTTTTTTGACAGTGCCCACAGTCGGCTCGAAAGGCACTAGAGCTGCGATTCGTCAAAAAGTCTACACTGACACTCCGGCTTCTATAGCTAACGGAGTGCGATGGCATGACCCTGAGTCATCCGACCATGTGGTGCCTAGATAAAATTGCTAAGCTCAATAAATTAATTAGTTATTAAAAATTAATGACACTGAAGCAAGGACTGGCAGCTACTTCTTGGCTGACTCTGGGTTTGCCGTTTGCACAGGAGGTTTTGGGTCGCCTGACACTGTCTTTGCGACAGAAGGTGTCTGGGCTTTGGTGGGCACAACGTTCGCTTTGCCCGCTGACCCTTTGAGCTTGTCACGCTCTGCTTTGTAGCGGTTGCATTGCTTCTGACTCTCCTCCAACTGCTCTCGCAATTTTATGCGCTGACCCTGCTCAAAGTCGCGATCTTCCTTCTGCTTTTTCAGTGCGCCTTGACACTCCTTCGGGGCGAGCAGTTTCAGAATCCATGTTATTTTCAGCGTAGTAATTAATATATTTGAATTCATTATTATAATAATTAACAATTGCTCATGACACACCGGTCCTCCAGAAAGAGCTTGCACTTCTTATGCTCTGACTGCTCCGCCTCGAGGCTGTCCTCCAAGCGCTTGACCCTCTTTGTGTGGACTTCCTCCCTCTTGTCCTGTTGTGCCAATGACTCTACCTCCTGCAGGGCGAATTTCTTTGCGTGGTCATTCTTGAGATCCTTCGGGCAAGCAAAGAACACATGGAGAAGGTTTAACAATATTAAATCTGTATTTGATCAATGGTCAGTTATAAGATAGTAAAGTAAGTTAGTAGTCTAATTTCTAAAACCCTGAGTCTTATGCAGTTGAAACAAGTTGTCCTGAATGACTCTGCTGTGGTGTTCTTCCATCTCAGATTTTTCCTGACGCCATCGACGTTCTCGTGACTCTAGCTCCGCTTGGGCTCGGGCCAGCTGTTCCTGTTCAGGAATGAGAAACAAATAATTAAATATTATAATAAAACTTGACGACATAATATTGTATCATGGCACTGATATAGTCTCATTCTTAGTATTAATGAATTAGAATTTACAATTCTTATTTCAGATGTCCTGCTGACGCTCGTTCTCCAATTCCAGTCGGCCCAGCATATTTTGTGCACATCGGTGCATTGACCCTCGCAGTTGGGAGGATGTGCTCTCAGTCCTGCGGGGAATGCAACTTGTGACTGCTGCATTCCGAGCACTGACACTAAAAACTAAATTTCCATGATCCCTCAATCACAACAGTCCTTTCCCCCTTCTCACCCTTGCTGCCACGTCCACGGAGGCGATTCACCATGGCTGTGACACTGGTGAGGCTACGATGATCAAGGAGGTCAGGGATAAAGATGACACTGCTGTAGCTTTGGTATATAACGAGTGTGTACGTGTTCAATGGCAATGTCAAATGACTCTGCCCTGGGCCCAAAGCCAATCTGTCCATGCCAACCAATGACACTCAAGCCATGTGCAATCATCGGCCATCTTAACTTGCAGTGACTCTGGTGGGAAGCACTCAGCGCCCTGCCATCAAGAAGATTGGAGGGCAAGCCGCTGACTCTCAGCGGCTTGCTCTCCAGTCTGCCTGTGACTCTGGCTGTGGAGGGGTCTGGCCTCAGACGTCATGCATCTGACACTCAGCAGCCATGACACTCCACAGTCACTTGCGCAAGCATGCTGGCTGTGACACTGCTGCACTCCACTGTTACCGCTGACTGTCCCTGGGCAATGGATGACAATGACCACTGCCCCTCCTGACTCTGCTACTTAGGCAGCGTATGGTTCTTGCCGCATGACTCTCAAATACCACTCTCAAGCCATTGGCCATGACACTGCCACGGCGAATTTGTCATGCCGCAACACCGTAACACTGCACCCTCAGGCGACAACCTTGACTCTGCAATCGCTCAGCGTCCTGCCATCGCCTGACACTGGAAGGTCTGGCCTCAGTGATGCAATCTGACACATGACACTGGCAAAAAACTGCTCTTGCAAGTCACTGCTATGACACCCTGCCGACATACCTATGGCATGTGACTCTAGCAGATTTTTAAAGTCAGCACCTTGAATCAGAACATGACTCTCTTCCTAGCTCTGGTTCATGCCGCATGACTCTCAGATGCTACCCTCAGACCCTGACACTGCTAGCGGCGAATGGGTCATGCCGCAACCAAATGACACTACACTCTGAAGCGATGACCCTGACTGCAATCGCCCAATGTCCTGCCATCGCTTGACACTGGAAGGTCGGGCCTCGGTGATGCAATGTGATATATTATGTGACACTGACAAAAACTGCTCTTGCAAGTCACTGCCATGACACTCTGCCGACCTACCTATGGCATCTGACTCTAGCAGATAGATGATAAGAACATGACTCTCATCCTAGCTCTCGGCGGCGAATGGTCCATGCCGCATGACTCTTTTAGATGCTACCCTCAGACCATGACACTGCTAGCGGCGAATGGGTCATGCCGCAACAACATGACACTACACCCTGGATGCCTCTGTGCTCTCAGGCGCTGACCCTGACTGCAATCGCTCGGTGTCCTGCCATCGCTTGACACTGGAAGGTCTGGCCTCAGTGATGCAATGTGATACATGTGACACTCACAAAACTGCTCTTGCAAGGCACTGCTATGACACTCTGCCGGCCTACCTATGGCATGTGACTCTAGCAGATTAATAGACGATAATTTAATTGAACAATATGACTCTCATCCTAGCTCTCGGCAGCGAATGGTCCATGCCGCATGACTCTCTCTTAGATGCTACACTCAAACCCTGACACTGCTAGCGGCGAATGGGTCATGCCGCAACAAAATGACACTGCACTCTGAAGCGATGATGACCCTGACTGCAATCGCCCAGTGCCCTGCCATCGCTTGACACTGGAAGGTCGGGCCTCGGTGATGCAATGTGATACATGTGACACTGATAATACAACTCTTGCAAGTCAGTGCTATGACACTCAGCCGACCTACCTATGGCATCTGACTCTAGCAGATAATAATAGACGATAAGAACATGACTCTCATCCTAGCTCTCGGCGGCGAATGGTCCATGCCGCATGACTCTCTTAGATTTTGCCCTCAAACCATGACACTGCTAGCGGCGAATTCGGTCATGCCGCAACAACATGACACTACACCCTGGATGCCTCTGTGCTCTCAGGCGCTGACCCTGACTGCAATCGCTCGGTGTCCTGCCATCGCTTGACACTGGAAGGTCTGGCCTCAGTGATGCAATGTGATACATGTGACACTCACAAAACTGCTCTTGCAAGTCACTGCTATGACACTCTGCCGGCCTACCTATGGCACGTGACTCTAGCAGATTAATAGACGATAATTGAACAATATGACTCTCATCCTAGCTCTCGGCAGCGAATGGTCCATGCCGCATGACTCTCTCTTAGGTGCTACACTCAAACCCTGACACTGCTAGCGGCGAATGGGTCATGCCGCAACCAAATGACACTACACTCTGAAGCGATGACCCTGACTGCAATCGCCCAATGTCCTGCCATCGCTTGACACTGGAAGGTCGGGCCTCGGTGATGCAATGTGATATATTATGTGACACTGACAAAAACTGCTCTTGCAAGTCACTGCCATGACACTCTGCCGACCTACCTATGGCATCTGACTCTAGCAGATAGATGATAAGAACATGACTCTCATCCTAGCTCTCGGCGGCGAATGGTCCATGCCGCATGACTCTTTTAGATGCTACCCTCAGACCATGACACTGCTAGCGGCGAATGGGTCATGCCGCAACAACATGACACTACACCCTGGATGCCTCTGTGCTCTCAGGCGCTGACCCTGACTGCAATCGCTCGGTGTCCTGCCATCGCTTGACACTGGAAGGTCTGGCCTCAGTGATGCAATGTGATACATGTGACACTCACAAAACTGCTCTTGCAAGGCACTGCTATGACACTCTGCCGGCCTACCTATGGCATGTGACTCTAGCAGATTAATAGACGATAATTTAATTGAACAATATGACTCTCATCCTAGCTCTCGGCAGCGAATGGTCCATGCCGCATGACTCTCTCTTAGATGCTACACTCAAACCCTGACACTGCTAGCGGCGAATGGGTCATGCCGCAACAAAATGACACTGCACTCTGAAGCGATGATGACCCTGACTGCAATCGCCCAGTGCCCTGCCATCGCTTGACACTGGAAGGTCGGGCCTCGGTGATGCAATGTGATACATGTGACACTGATAATACAACTCTTGCAAGTCAGTGCTATGACACTCAGCCGACCTACCTATGGCATCTGACTCTAGCAGATAATAATAGACGATAAGAACATGACTCTCATCCTAGCTCTCGGCGGCGAATGGTCCATGCCGCATGACTCTCTTAGATTTTGCCCTCAAACCATGACACTGCTAGCGGCGAATTCGGTCATGCCGCAACAACATGACACTACACCCTGGATGCCTCTGTGCTCTCAGGCGCTGACCCTGACTGCAATCGCTCGGTGTCCTGCCATCGCTTGACACTGGAAGGTCTGGCCTCAGTGATGCAATGTGATACATGTGACACTCACAAAACTGCTCTTGCAAGTCACTGCTATGACACTCTGCCGGCCTACCTATGGCACGTGACTCTAGCAGATTAATAGACGATAATTGAACAATATGACTCTCATCCTAGCTCTCGGCAGCGAATGGTCCATGCCGCATGACTCTCTCTTAGATGCTACACTCAAACCCTGACACTGCTAGCGGCGAATGGGTCATGCCGCAACCAAATGACACTACACTCTGAAGCGATGACCCTGACTGCAATCGCCCAATGTCCTGCCATCGCTTGACACTGGAAGGTCGGGCCTCGGTGATGCAATGTGATATATTATGTGACACTGACAAAAACTGCTCTTGCAAGTCACTGCCATGACACTCTGCCGACCTACCTATGGCATCTGACTCTAGCAGATAGATGATAAGAACATGACTCTCATCCTAGCTCTCGGCGGCGAATGGTCCATGCCGCATGACTCTTTTAGATGCTACCCTCAGACCATGACACTGCTAGCGGCGAATGGGTCATGCCGCAACAACATGACACTACACCCTGGATGCCTCTGTGCTCTCAGGCGCTGACCCTGACTGCAATCGCTCGGTGTCCTGCCATCGCTTGACACTGGAATGTCTGGCCTCAGTGATGCAATGTGATGCATGTGACACTCACAAACTGCTCTTGCAAGTCACTGCTGTGACACTCTTGGCATGTGACTCTAGCAGCTTAGATGATGATTGAACATGACTCTCATCCTAGCTCTCGGCGGCGAATGGTCCATGCCGCATGACTCTCTCTTAGATGCTACACTCAAACCCTGACACTGCTAGTGGCGAATGGGTCATGCCGCAACAAAATGACACTGCACTCTGAAGCGATGACCCCGACTGCTATCGCCCAGTGTCCTGCCATCGCTTGACACTGGAAGGTCGGGCCTCGGTGATGCAATGTGTTTAATTATTATATTAAATTGAAATTATTATTGTTATATGTGACACTGACAAAAACTGCTCTTGCAAGTCACTGCTATGACACTCTGCCGACCTACCTATGGCGTCATTTATTGAATAATATTTATTTATTATAATTAAATTTAAATATTAAACTAAATATGTCATTTAATTATTAAAATAGACGACGACGAAAATAATCATTGAACAACATGACTCTCATCCTAGCTCTCGGCGGCGAATGGTCCATGCCGCATGACTCTTTCTTAGATTAGATGCTACACTCAAACCCTGACACTGCTAGCGGCGAATGGGTCATGCCGCACAAAATGACACTGCACTCCGGATGCATCTGCGCTCTCAGGCGATGACCCTGACTGCAATCGCTCAGTGTCCTGCCATCGCTTGACACTGGAAGGTCTGGCCTCGGTGATGCAATGTGGTACCTGACACTGACAAACTGCTCTTGCAAGTCACTGCTATGACACTCTGCCGACCTACCTATGGCATCTGACTCTAGCAGACGATAAGAACATGACTCTCATCCTAGCTCTCGGCGGCGAATGGTCCATGCCGCATGACTCTCTCTTAGATGCTACCCTCAGACCCTGACCCTGCTAGCGGCGAATGGGTCTTGCCGCAGCGGCGAATGGGTCTTGCCGCAAACACCAGCATGACTCTGCACTCTAGGGCTCCACGCTGACACTCGAGGTGATCCACGGTGAGGGCGATGTTCACATGAGAAGCTTGCTGACACTCGAAGCGAATTGTCAGTGGTAAATTACCACTGACAATTCGTTTCGAGTGGCAGCTTGAGCTAACGTGGCTTATGGTTGTTTGACACTACAAACTTATGGTTGTTTGACACTACAAACCATACAATCAATCGTTGTATACCAAGACCCAGCAAAACCACAGAAATTAAAAACACTCCGAAAGCACAGCCCAGTTGTGTACTCAGTACACACGACACAAGTAGGGCTGTAGTGGCGCTAGGCGGCTTGTCGTCACTGACGTCACTCTCAACCTCCGACTTTTCTGCAGCCTTCCGTGTGGCCAATGCTAGGTCTGCCTCTCGCTTCTTGGCGGCGTCCTGTGCCAGGACATGTAGGAGATTCGTCCCAGCTCTCGGCATTTTCATGGAAAGCTCCCGATTTGCGAAACACAGCGGCGTGGAACACACCACCAGAGCAGGCTCATGTCCTCCACTGTCTTTTCATAGTCTTCCTGGGCATCTGCCTCTTCAGTCTTGGCAACTGCCATTTCTTTCTCGACGTCCTGGTGTTTCAGCAGGCACATGCGCTACTGACACAGTCGGCATGGACAAACCCTGCCATCGCTGCCGAGAGGCGGATGCCAACGTATCAATCATTTTCAGAACACCGTTGCTTCCCTCACTGTTTCTCTGGTAGCCACCCTCGAAGGTGGGAGGAGCTTGCGCGATTTTGGACGACATCTGAAGCAACGACAGGTCGTAGGGACTCTTCGTGGTGGTTTCTGCCACCATTGTTGGGTTGTACACCTTGTTGAGACGGTCGCGCGCCAGACTCAGCAGATCGATCGTTGCCGAATTCGAGGACATGCTCTCCTCAGGAGTCCAAGGAAATCCCGCGAGAGACGGGCAGAAGAACAGCTTATCGCTCTATCTTATAGACGTGCTTTCCACTACTACGGCCTGGAACTCTTCGTGCTCGGCTTTCCGATTTTCACTCGCTTTGGCGACGGACTCGTCCAAGGCCGTGACGCCGCTTTGCAACGCCTTGATGTCCTCGCTGAGCTTTGCAATCGCCTGTTTCTTTTCCGCCAGGCCGGCTTTCAGCGACTTGATCTTGGAGTCTAGGGACTTGGACTTGTCCTCTGTGGTGCGGAACTCCTCGCCGCAGTAGCTCTTCTTGGTCTTGTCGTCTTCCTTCTCCTTATCCAGCAGGGATACCATGCCGTCAATCTTTTTGAGAATCTTGGTGAAGTCTGCCTGCAGCGATGCATGGGCAGTTGAAGCATGACTTAGTTCTGTGACGCGCCTTCCGGCCCGAGAGAGCCAACGCCAGAAAGTTTAGCTCCGGGTTCTCGGACTTCGCCGACGCTTCGCGGAGGAGGCTCAAAGCCTCGCGACGAGCCTGTGACGGGGCGACGTCTGTGCGACCTACGATGATCTAGCTTCGGACGGACCTTCTCCCGGCCACTGGAGAGCTGAATCAAAGAAGTGCTGCGCTTTCGAAAGAGATCCAGCGACTCATCCGAGTTCAATATTTTGACGGTCTCCTGCGGGCTCCAGCTCCGGCATGCATCAAGAAGGAAACCCACACGCAGGCCGAATGCTGACTGCTGGCATTGTCCTGCAGAGCAAGCTGCTCTTCCTGTCCTTGGAGATTGACAAATCTGATCTGACAAAACGGTCTGCTCTCTTCGACCATGCTCAACGAACCCGATCTATGCAACTACCTGGTTCAAGCAGTGTTCTTTCTATGAGCGAACTTTCTCGCGTTGAACCGATCTGCTGTGCCCGCCAAGAATCGTGCAGCCTGGCGCTTCTCCCAGTCCTCTGCCTTCTTTGCGCAACTCTTCTGGACTTCCGCGAGCATCCTGAGTGACATGCCTTCCGAAAGGTTTCTGTCCTACGATTGCTCGGACTTAACCCTCGATATTGCTCACAAAAATTCTCAGCTTTATCAAGGCTCTGCTTATCATCCTCAAGAGAGCCGCTCTGCTCTGCCAGCTGGCGTTCGAGGTTCACCACCTCGACCTTCAGCTCACCAATCCTCTTCATCTTGCGCTCGAACTGGTTGAGGAGAGTGGAGATTTCAACCTTCTTGGACTTCTTGACCCCTGTAAACGTCTCCACGGCCTCCTCCTCGGTTTTGTTCTCAGTCTGAATCTCCTCAAGGGTCTCATCTTTGATGCCTGCCAGCATGCCGACCACCTTAGCGGACGCGCTGCAACTCGTGGGTGCAGCCTAATGCCGAGTGACAGTCCCGAAGCCAAAGACGTGCCGAGCTACCATGCCAGGGTCGGCTGCGCTCCGATCGCCTAGCAGGCTGTTTCAGTCGCAGTAGCTGAGGCAATAGTCGCTGTACAAAATATTAGCAGTTGCAGTGGCTTCCTAGCTAGTCGCTGTGAGGCGGGCTTTGCAAAGTTTAGGCTCGGCTCGCTCTGCTTTGTTCCCACTTCCCGCAAATCCGCCTTGGAGGAAAGCGGCGGCTCGGCGCTTGTCGGCGCTGTCCAGGCGGAGGTCGCCTTCGAGCAAGCGCAGAAGCCGAGGAACCTCAAAGGGACAGTGAGGGCCGGTGCGGAACGTTCGATGATGTTCGATGTGCCACCTGTGCTGCACTTCATCATCATCATCATCATCATCATCCGTTTTGCTCCCCCCGTGCCTGCTCCTTGGTGTCAGTGATCTGCATGAACGAAGTGGGAGTCTCTGTCGGGCCACCGACGGCTGCAGAAGCCTGGTCGATGGTCGAGACCACCTGGGTTTCCTCAGTGACCTGCGGCGAGATCTTCAGTCTTGGATTGTGTTGGGATCTCCCGGATAAAACCCTTTTTTTGAAGCCGCCTTTCCGCTAGTGCTTCGCTGGAAAGCGTGACTAGGCAGGGTCAACACAAACGAATGAGTACACCTTTAAACCGTGCCCGCCTCAGCCACGAAGTTGTCATGCTCCTTGGTGCGCTGGGCCTGCGCGGCCTTCAAGCTTTCCTCCTCAGCCAGGCGGTCCTCTTTCAGCTTGGTGACCTCCTGGAGACGACGAAAAGTAGATAGCGACTCCGACCGATGCTGCCACAGACGAGCCGACAGATCCTGCTGGAGCGATTCAACTTCGGCTTTCTTTTCGTCGATGTCGGCTTGAGAAAGCGGATTGCTCTCTGCCTGCTGGATGCTCCTTGGTCAAAGTACCACTATCTGCAGCACACCATTTGGCTGTTGCTTCTTCGGCCTTGCACTTCTTCTGTCAAGTGTCTTCTGAAGCTCTGCTATGGTTCCTTTGCAATAGCACTCGAACTTCTCATAAAGATCTGCCTCCTTTTTGCCATCGTTCTCTATCTTGTCACCCATCTTCTGCATCATCCGGATCACCTTTGAGGCGAGAATGTGCGCGTCCCGAGCGAATACATGTCTCAATGCTATCCGAATCATTGCATAAGTGCAAAGAAGCCTTTCGGATTGGGTTTCCACCGCTGCTGCTATCCGATCTGGTGGTGATTGCAATGGCTGAGGCGGCCAAGGCCTGCGTCCCAATCTGGGGCTAGTGCTGCAAAGCCGAGCAAGAGCAAAGGAACATCAGGACTGGAACATCAAAATCGCACTGAGTAGCCGCCAGAAGTAGCCATCTGCACTTCGTTAACATGGCGCCAGCCACCCGCAAAACCCCTTGGGCCCTAGGCGGCTTCTGAAGTGCCATGAGGTTAGCTGAAACAAAGATCGCAAGCTGTACATGAATTGCAAGCCATTTGCCGCACTGGGCTCAGCTACGTTCGCTCTGGGGTCGCCGCCCTGCACCTTGGATCATCGCTGCCAAAGCCTGGATGGTTGAGGCCTTTGCGAACGCATCTACTCTTCGGCCATACAATTGGCAATGTTGCGATTCGCTTCGCAAGCCTTCAGCGCGGGCATGACCCGATTGCTTTTCAGCCATTGCAAGCATAAAGCCCTGCTCATAGCATGAGAGCAGGTTAAACAGTTAGCCTTGGCACAGCAGCATCGCATCAAGGATGTGCTCCTGCCTGCCGGAAGGCTGGAACAAGACTGAGAAGACAACTCTCAACTCCAACTTTTGTGGAGAGCAAATCGAAGCCGCTTTGTGCTCCGACACTGTTGTTCTGCGAAATTCACCTTGCTGAACCAGCTTGTCGCAGGGAATTGCAGCGGCTCCACTAAATCCGCTGCTATGGGGATCGCAATGTGTCTGCGTGAGGAATCTTCGTAGAAGTGAACAAATCTTGAACATCTAGTCACCGCCCTGCCTCTGCGTCCGCAGGACCTCGCAAATCTTAGCCTTGCGCTCGATCGCCCTGTCCCAGTCTGGTGCGCAGTCCTTGGGCTCGACAGTGGTCGCAGAAGTGTCGGAGGCAGGCCGAGGTTGCATGAGTCGCGGCCAAGGTTCCAGAGCTAAGTTCACGACTTTGAGCGCGTGTTGGTAAGTTTGTGCCGTCGGGCCCAATTCCAGGTATGCAGCCGCCAAGTTGCAGTAAAGCCTGTCACAAGTCTTCAGGCCGGCAGAAATTGGGCTTCTGGATTTCATGCGTATGAGTTGGACCTCCTGTGAAACCCGGATGTGGCAGAGCTGAATTTTCAATTCTTCAGGATTTGCTGCTGCTGCTGCTGCTGCAACATGTCCAGAGATTTTCCCTAACTCCCTCCTTGTCTTCCACCGTCTAGGCAAAATCTGTCGAACCTCTGAAAAACCCTATCGAGCCTAGTAGGAGTTGAGATTCTCAGCATACACAATGTGTACAACAAGCAATACACATGCAATTCGCCTGTCCCTTCACAACAACATCTGATGTGTCAAAAGCACCAAGTGCCTTGAGGACAGGAGCTTCAGCTGCCTCTCTCTCTCGGTAGCCGTCTCAGTTGTCATGTCAGGCTCCTGCTCATAGAGGGCAGACCTCACCAGCGTCAGACAGTCCAGGCCCTGAACGTAGCAGGCCACGGCTTTCCACAGCACCTGAACCCGTGGATTGGAGCAGACCACTTTCTCTGGGTGCTTGCGCTTCGCCGGGTTGCTGTAATAGCTGTTTCCAGCCTGCTTGAAGTCTTCTGCTCGCTGCAGAAGCCAAGCAATTGGTTTGCGAGCAGTTCTCTTGGTCTTCTTGAAGACCAAGATGAACATCCGTCCATCCACATCGCCTGAGTAGTCGACAGGCTCCTGTTTGTCGACCAACTCCAGATCCAAATGCTGCTCTTGGATGAATTTGGTCATCTTGTCAATGTTTGCAAAGTCACCCCACTTCTCCTTTGAATATCATGGTGAAAGGCAACCGTGACACAGGAACACTACCTGCAACAACTAGCAAACTTCGACGAAGACTCAGAGTCATAGAGCAACAGGATACCGCCATCCTCGAGCAGTGGAGCAGCCCCTTGTAACACGTCGGTCCAGATATAAGGCTCCTTGTATCCGACCTCAGCAAGATCTAACACGGCATGTCTCCTTGCTTGAGCGTTCCCGGCCCTCGACCGCCCTTTCGCCACCGGCCTGCGTCAACAAGGAGGTGCAAACCAAAGCCGAACATCTGCCCAGCAGGTGCTGCACACCCTCCCAAGCATCCTCAGGGGGGGCTTCGCAAACATGTAGCATGAGCAGGATGCAAATGTGCCACGCAACTTGCTCTGAATTAATCTCTGTCCCCTTCAACTGGCCTCTGTGACATCCACGCAGCCAACACGGCCACGGAGCAGCACGGACGCTTGTCGGCTGGGCTCTGTGCCGAGGGACAACAGGAAGCCGTCGAAGTCCTGCAACGTGACCGCACCGCAACTCCGCCCGTTCCACTCCTTAAAACCAACTTTGGAATGCTTCAGAAACTCATTTATCTCCCATCTTTCAGGCACGAAACTGCAAGGGGTCCCCCTGCTGATCAGCGGTCCTCCATGTCTTCGTCGGAGTTCGCAGGGTCGTCATCCATCAAAGACTTCTTCTGGCTTCTGGATTTCGCAGGACTTTCTGGAGCTGTGGTCATGTACTCGAGGCAGTCCTCAAGCATCATGGTCCCCACATAATCTGCTGGATCCAGCATTTGCTCCGTGGCATACCACTTCACCTCCGGCATGCACACTGCAAAGCGGCTGGCGTAGAATCCAGTGGCACTGGCAAGATCCTGGGCACGAATGTATACAGCATACGTGCGACGTACGCTGTCAACCGGTCAACCCTGGCCCTGAAGAGAGAGTGGTACTGTGAAGCTCCAGGCATCCAGGGCAAAATAGACTTGCTGCAGGTTGCCGGAACAGTCTTTCAGCAAACATCCGTGGTGTTCCCCGTCATCCGAAGCACCTTTCTCATCTGCAAGCAGCCAGGGGCAGTGCCTCAGAACGCTCCATAAGGATCTCACAGCACAAGGGTCAAAACCGCGAGGTTTCCCGTCTTGCTGAAAAGCAGCTCGCCAAGGCAGTCCATGTACATTCCCACTCTGCCGGTCGCCTCTGCCAACATGCGGGTCTTTCGGAGGCTGCCTGCAGCTCCTCAGGGCCACTCCACCGACCCAGGGACCCCACGTGAACACATGTTGAGACGAGGAAGTGTTCCAAGTCCTCCAGCAGCCATGCTCATCATGTCGGTGAAAGCTTTCATACCCTGCGGGGTTGAGAACTCCGCCAGCACTTCCTGTCCGGAGTCTTGGGCAGGCTCGAGAACCACGCTTGATTTGGTGACTGCAAGCTACAAAGCTGATGTCCTCCTCAGGCCGCCCTTCCTTCTGACTCGTCAGCTGCACGACATGCATGAGAGCCTGCAATTCACAAGCTTGCAAAACACCTCAAGATGCAGCCTGTCCATCCGCCTGCATGACTTGGGGATGCATGTCGTCGCCAGGCAGTGGTTCGGTCATGGCGAACGATCTGCTATCACTTGAGACGACCTTTATGTGAAGTCCCTGCTGCAAAGCTATGTCTAGATGCATGTTGAGCAAAGTGGCGCTGCACGGCGTGCTGCATAAAGCGGTGTCCTTGCTAGTTTCTATGTTGCAAAGCTGAAGCTTGCGTGTTGGCGGTCGCAGCATTTTTGCGGTCCCAGCGTACACTTGGATTCCATCAGGAGCCCTGCAGTGCTGACTGCTGTGTATGGCCGGGACAGAGAGCTCCATGGTTTGCGGCTTGGAGCTTTTCTGCGACACCACAGTCTGCAGAGCCTGCGAGAGATAACATGCTCGCCGACTCCACTCTCGAAGCTCGAGATGCCACTCCCACCCAACCTTTTGCATCTCTGCAAACATTTTTTGGTGTTGCTCCTGTGAAAGGTCAACTTCCCCTTGCGCTCTGCTTGTGGTGGATGGACATGCTGACTTGCAATGACTGTGACCAGCCAGACTATCGGAGTTTTTGTTCACCCTTCTGTGATATGCCTGTCCTGTGTCGTCTGCAAGGTCTTGGCGCACATCTCGACGTTGTTCTTGGCCTCTTCGCCTCGAAAGAGAGCGGCCAGCGGCCGACACGTGTCGATGAACGCAAGTCGCAAATCAACTCGCGTGACCTTAAGTGCCTCGCTCTGTTTCCTGAGCAAGGCAAGCAGCTCTTCCAGAGAGGCCTGGCCCAGGGGCGGCGAGCCTATGGCTGGGTTTAGGGAAGAGTCTGGCAGAGGGCGGGGCCTTGCCGTCGGGCTGAGGGGCGGCGGGATCCGACTTGCCGGACTCCGTCGGCTCCGCCTCGTTGCCAGGGCTGTGAACCCCCGTGCATCTCTGGAAGATTCGGCAAGGCTCGAGCGCTCTTGGGCGCCGGAAGGCTGCCGTCCTTTCATGCCGTGGCCGTGGGACGGGTGCCGTCGTGTCTTGTGGGTCTTTGACTCTTGAGCCGGGTCGCTGAGAGCCAGTTTGCCGCCTCCGAGAAATTGAAGTCCTCCGGCCTTGGAGTCCAAGCCCCGCAGAGAGCCACAGAGATCTGGGTCTCTCGGAGATCTGGGCTTGAAGGGATTCACCAAAAAGGTCCCCACCAAGCCTTTCAGCAAGTCAGACTGTGCGGAGTCGGCGGTGGATGCAGTCTGCTCTAAAAGGACGTCCCGCGTGCCTGCACCAAGACCTCCAAGAAGCCAAGCCTGTGCAAAGTTTCCAGTGCTTTGCAGGAAAAATCCACCTTTGGACGCCGAGTGCCCAGCCCACCAAGGCCCGCCAGACGGAGGCTCCGGTGGGTATCCCTGGCTTCCGGAGGCTATCGGCTGGCTCAAAAGACGAGTATCGTTCCACTACGGAACGTTTTTCCATGCATCGGGAGCTGCTGCTTTTCATCACACCATGCCTAAGCTTGCCTACGCAGAATCAATCACGGATGGAGGCAACAGTGCATCATTACGGTAGTGTTTAAAGCAGTTGTGTCATCCCACACCAGGTTTCCTCTCGGCTTTTCTAGTTTGCACTGACAGTTGGCTTCACAAGTCTGAGTGCCGCCTGGTACAGCATGGGTGGCATGGCGAAAGGTGGCACCGGTGGTGCCTGGCATGGACTGCACGTCTTAGTCTTCAGTCTTGGCTCGCGGCTCGCGGAGGCGCCTGATAAGGGCTACCGCCGGAGTACGGTGGTGGCATAGCCTCACCACAGCAGGACCACACTGCCGCCGCGGCAGACAGAAGCAAAGCCAGTGGGCGATTTTTCGGGACGCCTGATAGCCCGGGCTGGGGCTTGGGTAGCTCGGCGCCTCGGTTTAGGAGGGAAGCCTCTGCTCTGAAAGAAAGCCAGCGGACACTGGGCTGTGGGCAGGAAGCTGCGGTCGCCGCGGGGGCAGCGGTGAGCTGGGCAGGGAAGGGCCGCTGGGAGCTTGCGGCCCACTCGGCGGCTGCGGGCCACCGGGCGGCTGGGGACCGGGGCCCTCGCACAGCGAGAGAAGTTTGCCCGGTGCGTCAATGTCAAGGTCTCAAGGCCGCCTGGCCGGGAGATTGCCGGCCACCCCCGCCGGGACCTGCTCTCTCAAGGCAGAAGGCAAACAGCAGCGCAGCTGTCTACACTTTCTGCCTCCACTTCCACGCTGCTCTAGGCGCCGATATGCCTGTCGCATTCAGCAGAATGCCGGGCCCAGGAGATGCTCTAGCCAAGTGGACCTCTTGGATGTCATCCGGAGACAAACCTTTGTCAGCCTCGCACGGAAGGCACCGTGTAGAGCACAGCGCAGCGTAACATATGCATAGACGCAACTCCATGAACCAGGGCCAAGTGAGCAGCCAGAAACTTGTCCTTCTCTGACGCCGGCCTCGCCTTTGGGGTTCGGTTTCCGCTTGCTGTGTGCAACCGCAAACCAATCAGCAAAGTGGCTGCCGTTTGGCTCAGGAAGGAAACGGCCATCTCGATCAGTTCCTAAGAAGGCGACCAGTTGCCGTTGCCACAAACTCTGTTGCGCAAAGCGGAGCCCAAACTTGGGTATCGACTTCTCGGCTGCCTCCCTCGGCCTGCGTGGGGCAGCTGATCCGCGGATCTCTCAGGATGCACACTGTGATTCTGTCCGACTAAGAGAAATCCCAGGTGAAATTGAAACTTCGAACGTCTTCTCCATTGATATGCCAAACCAAGCCAAATCAGAAAAGCATTTGTTGCGCCAACTCAACTGGTGCTAGCTGGAGAGTAAGGTGAAACTTCTTGCTCCTATGTAGCAGGGAGGCTGACTAAGATTTATGTCTCGTGATTCAGCTCCGCCGCAGCCGTGAGCAGTTCCTGCATCAGGCTCGCCAGATCTTCCTGGAAGTGTCCAAATGCAGGAGGCACAGGTGGTGCCCACAATTGGATCCGTACTTGAGAGGTTTCGGACTTGCAGGAAAGCTTCGCTGCACTTGACGAAGTCTGCATCGTTCTGCAGCTCCATCTCATTCGTCAGTATGGCCTCTGCAGCTTCGATTGAAAGCCCATCTTTTCCAGCATCCCACGCCTCCTCCACGTCTTCTGGCTGCAGCTGCAGCCTCCCAAAATCTCGCAAGACGCGGTGCTATTGATTGAGCCCGTGTCAGTGCTTTGCCTGGAAACGCCGAGGTACGTCTGCAGCTCGGCAGTGGCTTCGAGTAACTCGGGGCAAGGCAGCACAGCATGGCTCTAGATGAGCACATGGACGTGACGACGCCTTGCAATCCACGCGATCGAGTTCTTGTGGAGACAAGTTCTTAAACTCCGACAGGAGTGTTTGCAACTCCTGCACCATGACCTGGCATCAACTGCTTTTGACACGAGTGGCACAGGAAGGTGTGCTGCGCCTTGTGAGCCTCCAGGATCCTTGGAAGTCGCGGTACGCCAGCGAAGTGAAATCTCCCGACCAAGCTCTTTCCAAGCAGCTGAGGGATTGTAATTTGTCGAGCCCTGGCTGGATTGCCTCGTCCTGTCCGTTTACACAAATCCGGTATCTTGCGAGATCTCGTCTGGTGCAGTCCTGGAGGATGCAGCATGCTCTGGGCGCTTTCCATGACCTCATCATCGTCCTGTCAGTGTGTCGGTTGTCTGTCGGCTCGGTCTTCCGAGCATCGCTCTGCAAGCTCACAAGCTCCTCGAACTGCCCAAGCAATTCTTGAAATGCCTCTGCTGTGAGATCGAAGTCCTGCAAAGCAAGGCAGGATGTGCACACCGAGCCCTCGACAGAATGGGGGTTTTCTCCAGCTTGCATGCAGCGAGCGAGGACTGAGGATGCTTGCAGGCGTTGCAGGTCCAGGATCGGATCTGCTGGCAAGCCATGCTGCCGAACGAGCCTTTAGCCGAGAAAGTCCGGGGTGAAAAATTTGGGTCGTCGGGAGTCTGCTGTGGCCGAGCAACTCGTGGGCCGCCAGGAAGGGCAAAGGCTCCTTCTCCATCTCGCTGGCCCTCGAAATCAATTGGGAGTTTCGCACGACGTGATACGTGCTCTGTCTCTCTCTCTCGCTCTCTCTGCCTCATGGCGAGCAGCAGCCTCTGGCCAAGCTGGCTTATTGCCTCACAGAGAAGAGCTGAGGAGCGGAACCTCTTTTCAGTCACAGAAGATGCTCTTAGCAGTCTTCTAGATCAGCGAGAGATTGCATTTGGCGCATCATCGTAGTCAGGATCGGATCTTTGATCTCTGGCTCGGCGACTGCATCACAAGGTTTCTGGCACGTTTGCCCAGAGCGCTGCCAGCCTCCTGCACGGCCGTATGAGCACGATTCATCTCCGCCACAAGTGCCAAGACTTCAACCTAGCGACAAAGCGATTCGAGAATGGCATGCACGGGCAGGCATGCAGGCATAAGATCAACATCACTGCATGGCCGGGACTCTGCTGAAGTGTTGATGCTCACCGCTCGCCTGGTGCCGACAGTTGCGGGGAGCTTGTGGTTGCTCAGCTCCATTCAGTTCCGCAGGGGTCGCGAGAGTTCCGCCGACGAAAGATCTTAAGACGAACCCTCGCAGAGCAGGGTGTCAAGGTGTCAACTCAAGGTTCACGTCCGCTTGCCTTGGCCAACTCCTTGTGTGCTTGCAGCCACTCCTTCTTGGCATCGAGACTTGGCTCGTATCTGCAAGCCTCCGGTCCCAGTGTGAGTGTGTGCAGCAACTGCGGAGCACAGCAGCGAAAAAGCTTTTGAGCCCCACCGCCGGGGCCCGGGCTGCGGCGAAGTCGTTGACCGCCTCCGCAAGGCGGCCCTCGGCACGGAAGCAGCCAGCGCGAGTGAAGAGCGCCTCAAAAAGGCCGGAGGCTGGCCTAGACCGCTCCACTATAGAGGTCACTTTGGGGCCGACATGAGATGAAATTATACTTCATCGACATAACTAACCAGCCAAAGACGCACAACTGAAGTTGGCGCAGTCGTACATGCTACATCGGCTGAGCCTTCACACACTTGGGATCCATCTGCAAAGCTGCTGTCGCCGATTGCAGAGCCTCCTGATGTCCTGGAAGTGGCGAAGCGTAGATCGATTCACTATGAGTACGCAGTATGCTGTACGGCTTGCTGGTTGATAAGATGGGTGCCACCTAGCTAAGTCCCGGACACAGTCTGCAGTAACAGTTACGTGTCTGTTCAAGCTTCAGAAGCTTCGAAATTGACTGGTTTAAAACTCAGGCAATTGAGGCGGCAACGGCCACGCTTTTTCTGGCACACTGCCAGGTTCCTTGGCGCAGCTGTATGACAACTTCGCAACCGTTGCCATACGGGAAAGCACCCCGGCGAATCCTGTTCATCCTCTGGCCTCTGTGTGTGTTGAACATGTCCGACAAAAAACAACCCCCCTCAGAGTGTTTTAGCATGAATACGCTGTGTTCGCCAGGGCTCGTCAGCACGCGAAGGCGCTCACTGCGAAGTGTGGGCTGCGCCTGTACGGATCAGTCTTTGACTTGATTCCGATGCCAGATGCTTCGGCCATGGGACGACACCATCTGCAGGGAAAGGCTATTCCAGCGCAGCTCACGGGAAAGACTGTTCGTCCTGTTTTCTCTTCGGCCTGTGTGAGATCCTGTGGTGCGCCTTTCTACTGCTTCCTCGCCTGTCATCTCCACTGCCACGGAAAGGTAGCCACTGTTATGTTGAGTTGCGAGAATTTGCGAACGACTTGGTTCAAGGAAGCCTCGAGAAACGCTCACATGCCGAGGCATGTAGCTATGTTGTGTGCTAGCAGGAGCACAAATGAATCACCTCCCTTCGGAAGGGCTAGGGAAAAGCTTGTTTCTCATGCTGCTGCTTCTTGGAAGTGCCAGCATTCGAAATCACGCAATCAGATAAGCATTCGCGTCTGCCGATTTACAAGACTTATACACCTTCTATCCCTTTTCTGATCGTGTGGCATTGCTCAGGAGTCCTAGGTCCTAGACAGATTTTTTTTGTGTCGTTGGCAGACGAAAGCAGTGTTCGGCACTGGATAAAGATCAAACTGCTGGTGTTTGGCAATGGAGTTTGCAGGGCTTTACCGTCCCTTCGCAAATCTCGGCTTGGACGCGGAGTACTTCACTCCAAGGACGCTGGCTTCAATCTGGAAGGCGCGTCGTTGCTCGGTGTGGTAGTGAGAGACGGCCATGCTTGGTGCCGATTTGGTCCGCAGGAGCCTTTGCAAGTATTCAAGCGACCGGACTTTCGGGGCGAAACTTCTGATCTAACAAGCATCGTTTGACAAAAAGCCAACTCACCAACTGCTTCAACCGACGTAAAGTTACAGAACATTTTTCAGGAGAGTCCAAGCTACAAGAATGTTTGCTCCCTTCAAGCTTGCACAACATATCGGATTTTCAGCTACTTTCAACCTAGTACCTTTTCTTTGATGAGTAGAACTCAGTCGGCAGGGATCTGAATCCTAGACAGAGTTGGCCACGCGTCCGAAGGGTGTCGCGGCCGTTCCTTTTTTTGCCTCAAAGACTGGCCTTGCTCTCAGTTAGGAAACATACCGCTTTCTGCTTTCTTGTCGGAGTCGAGGGGAGCCCTTCGGGCGTGAATTCGCAAAGACAGCGAACAACAACGTTTCCAAACAAATAAGCGAGATTGCCTGGTGACAGTTAACGTAGTTAGGACTCCTGGGCGATCTTTAGTTTAAGCCTTCTTTACGCCCCCTTCTCGAAGAACGGTGCTGATGACACTTGATCACAGGTGCTGACAAGTGTGTATCCTTGCCCAGATACGACTTGCTCCCTGGTCGGCGGGATCTGCAGCTGCCAACGTCGGATTGGCTAAGACACGCGTCGGATTGTCTTGCCCTTTCCAAGAGCAGCTTGCCGTCTCTCATCGGCGGTGATAACAAGTATGGGCGACCTCCCATGTCGCGAACCTCACCGGCTTAGCAGCAATTGGCACTTTTTGACCTTTCCGGAGGGTTCAGGACAAATTTCTTTAGCCCATGACATACATGCTTTGGGACGAAGTGACACGCATATCATGTTGTCTAGGTTAAACTAGGTTCGTCAAGTTGGAGAGTCCGAGCAGGTCTCCGAGTCTCTGTAACACTTCTTTGTTGGGTGTCCTTCGGCATGCAGAAGCCACGAGCGGCAATGGCTGAGACAAGCCGATTTCGTGCCGAGGCACCCACGAGCTCGCAGACTTGAGGTTCCCTGCCTTTGCCAGCGCCAGTTTCTGCTGGTTCCAGCGCCAGAGCCACATCTGCTCTTTCTCTGCCAGCTCAGAGTCCGCAGGACTGATCATGGCTTTGCGCCAACTGTGAGTTACTTCGAGGATCTGGGGATGGCTGCTTTCGGCTCTTGCCATGAAGCCTGGCCTGGCATATCCTGGCATCAGATGTAGCTTCTACCTTTGTCCTGAGCCAGTGCAGCGGCCTTGAGTTGTCTTCTGCTCATCACCAGGAGCTGTGTGGAGAATCTGCCGGAAGGCCCAGCCGATTTATCATACCGGGGGGCGATCTCTTCAAGCAAAGATAACGTCACCGAAAGCTGTAACACATTGCAAACTCGCTTGGCAGGCCTTCAGATCGCTGAGCAGCTTCTCGTAGCAGGACTCCGCCTCTTGCAGTTTGCCTGCCTGAACAGCTAATGCAGAGTACACACAGTTACAATCAGTGAGCAGTCCTTCTGTTCTGCTTGGTGGCCACCCTGTGGTACAACCGTGACTTTAGAAAGGGTGACATATCACAAAAACGAAACCTGACGCCCATACCCGTGCACAGCAAAGAAAACCAACGGATCGATGACAACCTGCCTGATCAAAGACAAGCTATGCTTCACAAGCTTGGGTGCAGACGCACGGACGAACACTTTTTGTCCACTCTTCCCTTCCGGACGGTGGCGAAAGTAGGTCGCAAGCTCGCTGCGACCTCGAACTGTAAAACCTCGAACAGTAAAGTTCAGAGACGAAAAGGCTTCACAGGAGGCGCAACGAACTAACCGGACTCTGTACTTCCGGGCGGGAGAGGTGGGAAAAGCGAAAAAGGCTAGCTCGCTCGTCCTTTCCTCGGGCCTTCTTGTTGCGAACAGCGAAGGCTTCTCTTCGGAAAGTTCTCGCTACACTTGTCACTACGAACACACGTGTTCTGCACGACAAGCTATGCTTCACAAGCTTGGGTGCAGACGCACGGACGAACACTTTTTGTCCACTCTTCCCTTCCGGACGGTGGCGAAAGTAGGTCGCAAGCTCGCTGCGACCTCGAACTGTAAAACCTCGAACAGTAAAGTTCAGAGACGAAAAGGCTTCACAGGAGGCGCAACGAACTAACCACCTTCAGCGCACCGTGAAGCCACCCTTGTGCGCGTCAGCGAAGTTGTGTCGCCAACACGGCGACCAGCTGAGCGAACTCCTTGTGGTAACTTCGGCAGTCGTCGTGAAAGTGTTCCAAGAGGGGCCAAACTTCTTTGAAGGAGACCTCGTAGAACTGGCCCTGGGCGAACTGAAGATCACTAAGATCGCCTCTGGAGATGCCGTCGGAGACATTCTCTTCGCTCGAGACTCTGTGGAACGAAACTGAGAGCCGGCAGCCACTTGTTTGCAACACGACGCACTCCGTGTATCGTCAGGAATGCATCAGCATACAAGTGCGCGACTGGTCGTCGGCATTCTTGCGGGGCTATTGCGAACCGTCGGGGTTGCAGCCTAGGCAAAAGGTCTCTGAGCTGATGAAGTGCCTGTTGCAGCCTGGGAGTCAGCGGACTCGACCCAGGCGGACCGTTATGCTGACGATGGTAAAGGGGCTGAAGCAGCATCCGGCCTACGTGGTTGAAAACCCACGTGCAAGTAAAGCACAACTTGCCTGTTAGTTGGGAGCACTCTGAGGCCGACATGCGACCTGACGCCAGGAAGTCAGCGATCGTCTCCACCAACTTGGCGACTCGGCGAGCTCCCGGAGAGGCGAAAATCGCTTCTGCGGTCAGCGTCCATTCTATGCCTAGCAGTGTCTGAGCGAACCGGGGTTCTTTTGACTTCTCCTCCTTCATGCGAAAGCCAAGCACCCGGTGAAATGCCTGGAAAACTGCGAACCCGGATATCGCCGTCCTGAACCGTTCCAGGGAAAAGAAGTCGTCGACGTAGTGTGCAGCAAACATCAAGAGCAGCGATATGGTCAGGAAGGAGACGACGTCGGCGACCCGAAGGTAGGCCCAGACTGAACCTACCGACCCGAAGGGAAGTGCGTTGTGAACCCAAAGGCTTGGAGACGCTCCAGGCATCACCAGTCCACACTCTGTGGGCTCGCGAACCGGCAGCGATCTGTATGCACCTTCGTGATCTATGGCGCCCAGAAGCACTGGTTCATCGAACGTCTCGGAGCACTGCAGAACTCCCCCGACCACGGTTGGGCCGCCGAGGTACGGTGGCGTATCAACGGCTGAGATGGTGCTGTTGTGCATCGACCTGAGCCAATCGTCTGCTCGGCGAACTTTGTCGTTCTGCACCACGGCGAAACCTCTTGCGACCTGGACTGACGCTGGCTCTTGCTTCTCCCCAAGGAGGGACAGAGGCAACGGACCCTGCACGCGACCCAACTGTTGTTCTTTCTCAAGCTCGGCGATCATCACTTCGTGGTGCTCTGGCTGAGCGGAGGGTTCTCCTAATGTCTTTGCGAGTTGTCTGTTGGCGACAAGAAAGTCTTGCTTAGAGAGGGGACGTGCATACTTAGCGTCGTCCCTGTTGAGCCACCCTGAACCGCGAACCACCGGGCCTAGCAAACGAAAACCCCAAAACAGCTCTGTGAGGAGCTCTGAGCGGCCAGGGAACTGACAAAGCTCGAGCAGCCACGCTAGAGGAAGGAGCTGGAACCGGAGTTGTGGCGAACCCTGTCTGTAGACCGCGGCCACGTGAGCTGGAAGGGACTGGAGTGCCTCAACTTGGTCCTCTCGCAGTTCTGCGACCAATGCCTGAAGATCTTGCAGTACTGACTCGCGGACCTGCACAACCTTGAGGCCTAACCTTGATTGCACCTGGAAGGTCCATGCTAGGCAGGGGTTGAGGGGTGCTGGGAAAACGTGTGCGTAAGTCAGCTGTTGGGCCCACCGAACGTGTGCTTTGGCGCCTGCGCCCGGCGACCTGAGGTCGCTCGGTTGGGTCTCGTTAGGATCCCATGAAAGGGCCGATCGTAACCACCAGGAAGCGACCCGTTGCAAAGGCCGGCTCCCGTCTGGATGCCAGCGAACCTGGAAGCACGGGTCTGGCACTGTAGCGTACCACTCTTCGGCACGAACGGGGTGTGCGTCAACGACTCCGGCCTGACACAACACCAGGAGCACGAGGAGTCTGGCTACTCCGGCGTGCCAAGCGTTACCGAGCAACCTCGCTCTGGCTTGAGGCGACACGGACGCTGTGTACCCGCTTGGGAGAAGCTGGAGCCACTCACGTGTGGCTGGGTCTGGCAAGTCCTTCTTACCGGCGACCTGCACCAAGGCGTGTGTGCGGAACTGCCACGGAGGGTAAGAGCGGTTGGCTGATTTCCAGCGCTCCATGGTTCCCGGGCTCTCAGAGCGGCGTTTCTTGCCTGGAGGTTCGCGACCCTGTGTCCCTTCTGCCGGTGTCGTCAAGCAAGGAAACCTAATGCGACCTGAGCTGACTTCTTCGCTGAAGGACGCGAAGGGACAGGATTGCGCGACCTGTCGGGGGAAGAGGGTGCTGTTGGGTAAGATCTCCCAGTGTCTGTTGAGTCGCCGCCACCTGGCCTGACCTCCTAGGATGACTGGCGGTTCGCGAACATTCTCTGGAGGTGGGTTGACCACGTTCGACCACCAAAGTCTCGGTCGAGACACAACACCCCAGCTGGCAGCATCGCAAGCGAACGCACGACACCCGAGGGCATCGTCCAGTTCTCGTTGCTGTGAGGCGGACATGTGTACGTTCTCGACCAGGAACAGTACCCTAAAACTGGAGGCTTGACTAAACTGTTTAAGCCAACTAGCGAACCGAACGAACTTAGAGCCTTCGTGCCCGTGCGTACCTGGTGGATCGCTCCGGATCCGGGAAAAGTCGTGACACGGAGGGGCTGCGAACACTAAGACCACGGTGTCTTTGGGAACTGAGGCAGACAAGGCAGCCAAAACATCGTGAGGTTTGCGGCCAAAGACGTCGCCGTGGTGAATCATCTCTGGGTGTTGAGATGAAGCGACCTTGATGGCATCTGGGTCGAGTTCCCAAGACCATGAAAGCACCGGCCGTATAGCCCAGCTCTTAATGGCGTGCAGAGCAGTGGCTATACCGTCAAAGAAGCTGAGAACTGCGACCGGGAAGCGAGGTTGCTGTGACTGTGGTGGCACTGGGGTGGCCAGAGGCTGCGGTCCGGTTCCAGGCGGAGCCACATGAGGCTGCGACGCCTGTCGGGAGAGGTTAGAACGCGGAGCCACCTGAGGCTGCGACGCGTGTTGCACGGGTGGCAGAGGCGGAGTCACGTGAGACATCGACGCCTGGGTTGCAGAGTTGGGAGTAAGAACGACCGGTGTGCGGATCCTTAGGTCGGGTTCACCTGTACCTTTACCTCTGGTGCGACCTGGGAGTGGAGGAGGTGGCGGAAATTGTGGTGGCGGAGCTATCGGAAGCTCGGACGCCGTGCCCTTGCACCGTGCTTTGCTCGTGTCCGGGGTGGACGCCGGCTGCGGCGGCAGTGCCTGAACCTGGTTGCTGCCACGACTCGGCACCTGCGAACCTAACCTGCTGGCAGGAATTACGGGTACGGGCGCCAAAGGCGGAGCACACGGGTTATGGGACTAGGGTCTTAGGGCTGAGAGGGGTGGAATTACCGTCTGTGTTGGTATCGGGTGTCGCCCCCGACGGCTGAGGCGATCCGAGCTGTCCCTAGGCGGACGGTGGCGGGGGGACTGCCCCTTGTTGCTGGTTGGGGTTCCCGTGTGCGAACTTGCAGCTCGCTCCGAACCTGCAGTAGCCTGCTGCAAACAGTCTACACTGGGGGCGTCCGGTGCTCTGTTGGTTTTGCGACCACGTCTGCTGTTGGTGCTGCTGTCCCTGCTGCGACCAGTAAGGCGAGGGGCGGCCGAACTTGCCCTTGCCTTTGCCTTTGCCGGGGCCCTTCTCGCCTTTCTCTCCTCCTTTCTCGTTGCCTTTGGTGGGCCGGTCGGGAGGGGCCCACCTGCTCATCGCGTCTTGTTTGGCCTGCGGGCTGGTCACCTCCGCCGCGGCCTGTGAGAACGTCTTCCCTGAGCGCAGAGCCATGGCCATTTCCCACGACGCCTTCTTCCAAAACTGGCGTATCTGGGCGAAACCTGCTGGCGTTGTCGCGGGTGAGGTCCTCCCAGAAGTCGAAGTAGTCAGAGACCTCGGCGTTCGGCCCCCAACGAGCGAACATAAACGCGAACTTGCAGGCCTCGAATGCGTCGATCATGGTGACCATGCGCTGCGGCTCGGGTATCCCTCGAGTCACCTTGGCCAAGGTGCCGTCTTCTGCCGCGAACAGCTTGGTCGACATCTCAGGTTTTGTTGCGGCGGAGAACGGGTTCACCTGTCTTGACGAGGTAGTGGCGCGAAAACAAGACCTCTCCCAGGGGTAGGGCAGTGAACAGGCCGGACTTTTTCTCGGCGACCATGCGGCCAAGTGTCTTCTCTGCCCCCAGGAGCAAGTGTGCCGGGAACCTGCGGTTCCTCCCGTCGACCACTGTGGATTCGTAATCCGTCACGAAGTCGTTCCAGTAGCCGGCCGGCAGTTCCTGCGACTTTTCTGACGAACCTGCCGACGCTGTGGTTGCGGCCGGCGTCGGAGCTGAGGCCGGGGCTGCTGCGGCCTTGCTGGCAGCGATGACGTCGAGCAACTCCAAGATCGTGGCCTGATCGATCAAGAGCTCCTCCGCGGACCTGCGTCTGGTAGTGCCATCGATCTCGATGCCCGCGCGAAGTGGGTCGAGGAAGGCGGCCACCTTGTCTCTGTCAGCGAACAGGTGGTGCAGGACGCCGGGGACGTCGACTCCTTTTGCCTTGAAGAGGAGCCTCACTGTCGGGTGGACGGCTGCCTGATCACACAAAGTCTGAAACGGCACTGGCGCGACCATGGCCTTGGCTACCTCAAGACGAGGAGGAGGATGAGCCTGAATCTTCGTGGGACTGATTCCTGGATGCGACCAGTGCTGAAACCGAACTCTCTTCAGGAAAACAGACTGGACAGTATCGAAAGCCTGGCAGCAAGGTGGGGTTCCGCTGACAACTGGCCTTTCCGTACTTCCACAAACCGCATGCGGATCTCCAATCGCCCGAGGGCGACGAACACTCTGTGTTGCACGGCTTGTGCGCGAGCTTAGAGCGAACGTTATGTACAAGAACCCCTTGTCCTCTGAAGCAGTCGGCAACCACCGCGCGAACCTGGTCAAGGGCGGCTGGGAGTAGTGCAAGTCGAGAGGAGCGGGGTGTCTGCGAACTCGAGGGAAGGACTGAGGTGCGATCTGCGACAGCTTGTGCCGCTCTAGCTGGGTTGGCCAAGGCTGCCTCTTGAACGTAGCGACAAATCGCTGCACTGCCCCAGCGACCAATGAGCATAATGACGTGTAGATCGAGGTCTGCTCGAGCGAACAGTTGGGCGCCCGCCACCCTGAATGCATGTTGGGCCCAGCGCTGCACGACCTGTCTCGGCCAGTCTCTGAGGTCGCCTTCGCAGAGAACCCAAGCGAACACTCTAGCCAGCCAAACCACCTGTGCTTTGGTAGGGGGGCCCTCTCCATCGCCAAAGAACGGCGCTTTAGGCTCCCAGCGACCTGCTTTGCGAAGTCTGATTGCACAGCGCAACGCCGCGTGGTAGGGGCACAAGGGGTGACGCCCCAGCGAACAGGAGCACTGTTGCAAAGGAGTAAAAAGCAAGGCCTCGTCGCCTGACTTGTTGCAGCCTGGGTCATGTTGGCGCGAACATATGCACGCATGAGTCCTCGAACACCCGCGGGCTGCTGCATCATTCTTTGACACTGGCAGCGACAGCTTAACCAGTCCTTCTTTTGAGAAACTAACGTCTTCACACACGACGGAGGAAATCTCAAGGCCCCGGAGAAGGAACCATGCTGCCACGATGCCGGTGTCGGCCGGGGCTTCGATTCTCGACCCCGTGGGCACCTGAAGGGACACGTACGCCCGTTCGATGTCCAATTCGAGGCTCCTCGAACAGGACTCCAGGGGAAAATCAAGCTTGGCTGCCGAAGGGCCCATGCCTCTGGTGATTGAGCGAACAGCCTGCGCAACCGCGTGGTCCAACGAAGGCGACCACTCGTAACCTTGTGCCCTGTGCTCGGACTTCGCGACACTGTAGTACTGCGCTGCCGACCTGTATCGCGCCTGCTTGAAAAGTGCCCCGATCTTATCAATAAGGTCGACTGTAATCGGCAGAGGGGGAAGGCCTCTCTGTTCCGCCAGGGAGCACCATAGCTTCCAGCGGGATTCCCGAGGGCCCCTCGAGCTCCTTGCGAACTTGTCCTCCTGAAAGGCTTTGTCTGCTTGTTCCAAGGCGGTCTCGCCTTGAACGGCCGCGGCCACGACTCGCGAACCCCGCTGATATGGGTGCACAACTGGGGCATCCGAACGGGTCCTTGGCCTGGCCACCGACCGATTGAAAAGTTTGTCGATAGCAGGGTCGCCGATCCAAGACCGGAGCTGGGCTTTAGGGGTGTTCTCCAGGTTTTCTGCGGACCGAATCCCGTGGGAACGGAGAGGCTCGAGAGCGCCGTGTAGGTCGAGGCTAGCCAGAATGTGTACCAAACTCGCGAACGACGACCGGTCATGTGGGCACTGTATGTGGTACATGCTGCTAGGGGGAAAGTACCTGGCTTGAACCGTGTTCCGACGGTAGTGTACCTAGGCCAAGCACTCGTGTAACTGCGACCGTGATCACTCGCGGCCTCGTGGGGCCCTTTGCGTACCCTAACCTACAGGAGTGCTATGCCGAACTGCCGACCTGTAGACCGTAGTGTCTAGCAGCAACTTAGCGAGGCATCCGAGCTAGACTGCCTACCTGCGACCTTGCATGACCTTCCAGAGCGGAGCGCCTACCGCGAACCTAGAGCGACCTAACCGACATGACTGCCTGCCTCATACCTTGCACGACCTTCCCGACATGACTGTCGACCTGGTACCTTGCACGACCTGCAGGACATGACTGCCTGCCTGGTGCCTTGCACGACCTGCCCGACATGTCTGCCTGCCTGGGACCTATTGCGACCTTCCGGAGGCAAGCGAACTGCGGCATGACTGTCCCGACTGCGAAGCACTCTGACCTTCTTTTGGCTGCGAACAGCAACGGTCTGTCCCCGAAGGGTCGTAAGCCCGAGGGCGATCGTCCCGAACATGCTGCAAAAACGCCCTGACACTAACGTGAACTTAGCGACTAGGTTGTAACACTCTGGGGCTGCGGCAGCATGCGAACAGACTATGTCCTGCTCGGGTCCGAACGCTTGGCTTCGGTGTGGCAAAAGCCACAAAAGTGGTGCTCGTGCACCCGCCTGTAGCCCGGGCGATTCACTCGCGGACATGCTCGCATCCAGCATGACGGGCAGCGAACATTACAAACGCTAGAGACATCTGTAAAAGGAGGGGGCTCCTCACGAAAAGTGACGCCCGACTCCACATCACGCTGCGCCATGGTGCAGGTAAGCCGGCCGGGGCGTACTGTGGCGCACGGATCGGGCCTGGTGGCCCCTGCGCCAGCGCCTCTGAGAGGCTAGGCCGGCCGACCGCTGCGCGACCTCGCTGCGACCTTCTCCCCTGCGAACCTGTCGGAAAGGAAGGCTGGGGAGGGGGTGCACCATCACTCGGTCCTGGCTGAGGTCCCGCAGGCGAACTGTGGTAGCACTCGCCGGTGTCGGGGTCGGAGCCGGTGTAGTCGCCTTGGCCGGCTCGGGCGCGACCTGTGGCGGAGCTGCTGGTGGCTGTTGCGGCATCGGCTTGCTCGGCGGCGGCCCCGTCGGTCTGGTAGAGGGCGGCGGCAGCGGGGGGTCATCTTGCAAGTCGTCGTCCATGGTGTTCAGGTCGATGACTGCGACCTGGGACGCGTCCACCGTAGGCACCAGCGGGATCACTGCCGCCTGCGCCGCTTGCAACATGCTGATGGCGTCCTCACCTGTCTGTGGCGCCACCGTGCCCGCGAACAGCGCGGCGACCTGTACTGGCGTGGCCTTCACTGTGACCTGCGTCGCCTTCGCCGGAGGGGAGGTCGGCTTTGCTTGGACACCGCGACCCTTTCCCTTTTTGCTCGAAGGAAGCGGGTCAGCCTTTGCTGTCACGACCAGTGGCGGAGGGTCTGCTTTCCTGAAGGCCTTGGCTTCCGTGGACATGGTCTTGGGCACGAGGAGCTGCGGCGGCGGCCCTGTCGTGGGGTCCTTTGCTGGCGGCGAACCTGCCTTCTTGGTGGCCGTCATAGTTGCGACCCCTGGCGCCTGACCAGTCGAAGTCACCGTCGTCGAATTTGCCGCTGCAGGGGTGGCAACCGAAGCTGTGGGTGTCATCACAGCTGTGCTTGCGACCGCACCGGTAGACGAACTGGCCGCGGTCGAACTGTGTGTGCCAGCGTCGGACGGCGCGACCACTGACGGCACGCTGGCAGCCTTGGCGGCCGCAGCGTCAGCCTCATCCAGGCTGTGCTCGACCTGCTCGTCGATGGCGAGCTGGACAGCTCGTCGCAGGCGAACCAAGTCATCGAGGTCAAACCTCTGCATCAGTGGGCGCCGGTCTTCATCCGTCGAGTGAACGACCGTGAACAGGGCTGCCCAAAGGTCCACCTGCGACCCGGTGGTCGAGTCTCCCCATGAGCCAGCCATGGCGCTCTGCTTTCGAAAAAGCGAAAAAGGCTAGCTCGCTCGTCCTTTCCTCGGGCCTTCTTGTTGCGAACAGCGAAGGCTTCTCTTCGGAAAGTTCTCGCTACACTTGTCACTACGAACACACGTGTTCTGCACGACAATGCTTGCATCACTGGCCATAAGGCCAGATTATGCACGTGTGACCGATCCACATGAGCAGCACCCGCTGCACTCCCTCATATTATTATTGTACCCGATGGGCTAACCAAAAGACTTCCTTGTAGCGCCCTGGATTTCTATTGCACAAGTGCGAGGAACGGACAGCGTCTCCCTTGGATGAGACAGGCGAGCACGTGACATCACCATACTGCTGTTCCTACAAACCTGGAGTCTGCGAAAGTGCGGTGCATGGAGGGGCTTGGAACTGGAAACAGTCGACTTGCATTGGGTTGGGGAAGTGCTCCAGATGCGTGTCCCATGACTTGGCGTTTCGGGAGCTCGGAATGCCTGAAACAAGGCTTTCGCATCGTCACATTCGCGCGTGACATCGTCCAGGGTGCTCTTCAGAGCCTTTCGACAAGTTCAAGATGCGCGAAAGCTGCAATCCAGTGTGGTTTGAGCAGTTCAGCCGAAACGGCAGCATCGTCCTGGTTCGCACCAGGTCTCAATGAAGACAGCCCAGCAGCAAGTTGATGAAAGCCTCGGCGAGGAAAGATGGCCCGAAGTTTTATGCTCTGCCCGCAGAATCCCGCTTTCTCTGCTCAGTCTGTGCTTTTTCCTTTTTTCTGTATGTATGTGCTCGAAACTCTGTCTTCGTTCTTGCAGCCCATGCCCGCACACCCATTGCAAAACCAAGTTGCTGTCGACCAGCCTGACAACTCGTGCAATGCTGCTTCTGATGCACACCACATGAATGCCGCTGTCAGCATTCTGATGCGATAGCTTGTGATTGTTCAGCCGGATGGCATCTGCCGGCAGCTTCGCCAATCAGTGGCTTTCAGCAACCTTGGTCTTCACAGGTCTTCCACCTCTATGTCAATGTGACCCTGACATGCACTAACAATCTCGGTTGTCCAGGCGGCTGCACTCGGCGTCGCAGCCACCGCCATGCCAAGCCAGCCTGCAAAACCAGCCACAAGCCCCTTGCTGCCTTCCTTTGGTGCTGCACTTATCTGGTGCTGGAGTCTCCTTCTGCATGAGCTGAGCCGCATCTCGGGCCTTCCGACAGAAGTCACACAGTGACAAAAGCTAGTTTGACGAGGCAAGCAACTGGAAGCGGAAAGCTTCGGACTTGGATGCAGCATGGTGGCGCAGTGCAAGACATTTTTAAAATGCCAGCGGAGCTGCGCCAAAATCCAGTGCTAGCGAACTAGCGAACTAATCGAACAGATATCGGGCGTGGCCGCGTGGCCTCCGGGACATGGCTTAAGCTTGAGGCTCGGATGCGGGTTTCTGCCAAATGTCGACTTGGATCTGGACGCCCTCGAAAAGCGAGCCGTTGAGACTTGCCACTGCCTTCTGCACATCCTCAGGCGTCTTGTATGCTGCACCGGCGATGCCGTTCTTGTTAATTTCGGCGAAGACGCACTCGAGGCCGCCTTGGGACATGTGCTCCTTGAGCTTCTTGTTTTTCTCAATATCTGTCTCGCCAGCTTCAAAGCCCCCGATCCAAACCTTCTTCTCGTTCGAGAAGCCGCGAAGTCCTTTGCCTTTGCCCTTGCCATAACCCATCATCATGGGCGGGAAGCCCCAGCCATACCCGCCCTTGCCGTAGCCACCCCAACCCATCGCAAGGAGTGCTGTTAAGTGCGGGACTCCAAACTGGAATTGCGCTTGGGCGAGGCAGTGGCTGCGGGGGAACAGCTGCTGCACGCACAGCGAAGATAACACCACGAGCACAAGCTGCGCCTGCGAATCGTAGGAAGCCCAAAAGCTTTCCCGCCCTGATTTCGCCTGAACAAGATGCGGCAAGACATGGGACAAGGTGTGGAACACCAGGATATGCTGGGGCCGGATGGGATGCTGCATTTGTTTTGGATGGCCTACAACCCTTTAAGCCAAACATCACTGCAAAAGAAAAACCTTGTCGGACTTTGTTCCTCTCGTGTTCTGTTCACGACATGGCGGCGTCACAGTCTGTGCAACAACTTTCGGAAACACAGCCGGCAACTTGAAATAAACCCCTGTGTGTCTCCGTGCATGCAATGCCTGCTCCGCGATGGACTGCTGAAAAGCCGGCAAGAACCTGATCAGGTTGCGAAAACCGATGGCCTGAAGATAGGAAGCCTTGGGCGGGATAGAAGTGCCAAGGAAATTCATGTCCGGCTGCGCGGGAGTTGAAAGAATCTCCATTGCGAAGGTGGCAAGATCACTAAGGCCGAGCGGCGGTCTCAGCGCTAGACCAAGCGCCAGAAGGGGCGCAGATGCACTCAAGTGCAACAAAGCCTGCAGCTTGTGTCTGGGCAGTGCTCTCGTCAGTTAGACGGAGTTTGGTAGAGGATCACAATCACGAGCTGCGGTTTAGCTCCTCGCTTTGGCAGACTGCACAAGCCAGGCTAATTAGTTTAGTTGATGAAGCAACACCCGTGACAGAAGAATCCAGCACCTCTCGTGCACCACTTTTCTTTTCCATGTCGCTTGCCTGGACCAGGGTAGGCAGAGACGCAACTGAGGTGTAGCAAAGAGAGGCCTCAAGGCGATGAGCCAGAAAGGCGAGGATCTCAGCAGCTAGACATGCTGCAAACCTTGGCTTGGGGGGAGCTGCAAGATGGCATGGGATGTGCAATTGCTGCAAGCTTGTGCAAGATATTTCAAAGTTCGGGAACTCGAAGGGTAGCCGTAAAATGTTTGCAGCCCTGGCATGGAGGCTGGCTGGCTCCTGATGCATTGCTGGAAGCGGCGTGCTGCTGACTGCTGCTGGTGTTTTGTTCTTTCTGTCTGACTCTCAAGTCAATTAGCCTGTTGCAGGGTTTGCAAAAATTGCACCACGAGGCAATGCTAGTCTCTGTTGATGTTCGAGGTCGCTCGTGTCTCATGTGGAGAGTCTCTGGTGCAACTAAGCCCGAAGATCTGCGGAGTGCACAAAAGGCGCGGCCCAACGCTGCCCTCGTAGAGAACAAACTCATATCGATATCACTTCGCCGATACCTTCTGGCAAGCTCCTACCGACTGCGCACTCAAGGCAGCTTGCTTGGCGGGGGTTGACCATGGCTGCTGCTCACCATCCAGGGGCACACAGGCTTGGCCCTCATAAATGGGTCGAGTCTAGTTTTTCGCGCTGCATACTGCCTAGGGCTTGGAATGGATAGAATGGTTCGCTGTGGCACTGCATCGACGAGGAAGTACTTCGGCTTGAGGGCAATGTTACTGTGCGCATGTTGCCTTCGACAGTCCCAGTAGATGTACTTCTATTGTTCTACACGCCTCACTTCTTGCGAGCCGGCAGATCAATGGTGGAGGACTTGCCAACAATCCTGGAGCTGTGCTGGAGCGGAAGTGACAAACAGGCTGGTGGGATGTTCTGTGTCTGTTAAAGTATGCTGCATTGTGGCACCATGCTGTCGGAGCTAGGCCACATCAGTTGCAGACGCAGGCCGCTTTACAAACCATGATCGATCACCTCACGTGACTCTGTGAAACAATGGAGCGGGCATTCATGTTTGCATGCTCCGGTCATCGGCGGTGGCAGCACTACAATACCGGCTCTAGTTCCGGAAGTGCTTCAGCCCTGTCGCCTTGGCTCGGAAAACCCGGGCCCATTCCAGTATTCCCGTCGCTCTGCGTCGTGATACTGCAGGAGGTGCAGAGAATCTTCTCGATTACTCCCGGCATCTGCATGGAAGCGATGACAGCTTTGACTTCTGTAGCACACTTCGGCCATGTGATAGCTACGTGACAGGTATGCCCTTATCTTAATGTCGCGTCCTTGCCGCCAGCCTCGTTGCCAGACACCTTCCTGCTTCAATGCTGCGGTCTAATGTCAATATTCAATATTGAGTTCTCTCGCACCTGAATCAGGCAGGCGCTTTTGCACCTGCCACGTTCGCATCTGCTGTGCTCTTCGCCAGCTATTGCGCGCACAGATCCCTTGCGATATCATTCTGTATTATCTGATTTGTTATGGTTTCCAGACGCTCGCAAGTCATCGTGCTGCAAAACTTCCCTACAACTACTTGGCTGCTGCAAGCCCCAATCGGGGGACTGTCTGCGGCCAGCGAATAACAATGTAAGCTAAGAAGCGCACTTCGGGCTCCGAGATCCTTTGTCGAAATCCTTGCTACCACTAGCAGCTAACATCTCCAAATGGCCTGGCACTCGCTGCTCCGAAGTGCGAAATGAACCGGGGCTCAGGAAATTGGCTCAAACCTTAGATCTTCGCAAAGCACAGGTGCTTCTCTCTTCCAACACAACAAGCGCAAGCTACAAGTGTAGTTGGCTACACCTCACATGTGAGCCAAGCTGCATGGGGAAACATGTCGAGCTTGGCCCTGCGCCAAACAAATGAATGATCAGGTGCAAGGGTGGCGGGAGGGATGGCATGCACACAATTCGCTGTGTAAGGCTGCACAAGAACGTCAAACCTGCCTCGGCGACACAATCCTGTCCGCAAGGAGGCGACGGCAGTGCTTTCTTCTTCCGATGTTGTCCAGGGTCTGCACGGAGACAGACACAACCGTTTGGCATGCTGGCTTTGCTTGAAGGCGCAACGCTTCGCCGTGTATGGACGCTGGTGCAGCTAGCACGAATCTCGGCAGGTGAGTGGACCGAATTGTGCCTTATCTCCCACTCCACTGCACCCATCCCGAAAAAGGCACATCCATCTTTCCTTTTCTCTCGGGTCTCTCCTTGCTAACTCGGAATGCAGCCCTGCACCTGCAACGACCAAGCTCTCTCGTCTTGGGCTTGGTGAGACTGGTCGAGGAAAAGTGGTCTTGCCCTGTTCGGGTGTGCGCGAGCGTGCTGGACAATTTTTGCATGCAGCTGCCCGAAGTCGCCTGTGATTTGCGTTCCAAAGTAGTCTTCAAACGTAGAACCGAAAGAATCGCAGTTCAGCGGTCGGGTATGGTCGAGTTGTGGATCGCGAAGAGCAGAATAGGAGAAGTCGCATACCATGATGCAAGATGCATGACACGTTTCCTTGCAGTTATCAGTTCATGGGCGAATGAAGTGCTAAACCGTCGGAAGCATTGTCGCATCCGAAAGGGGTGCACAAGTGCCTGTACCAACAAGGGCCGACTGATCCTTAAAACGCCAAGAAGCCCTGTCGGACCCACATGTTGAGTACTAGGAGCTCTGCAACTCACTTGCCTGCCTTTGGCTCCACGTTGCTATTCGACCCGGGTGCTGGCGTCTTCTCCTCGGGATAGCGGAAGCGGAGCAGATTTCGAACGCAGGTGTCGGTGACCATGTCTTGGTTACATCTCGTTTGCAAGCTGGCAGCGATGCTAGCCTCGCGCTCACAGCCTCTCTAAGGTCTATTTTTGCGAAGCTTTGTACAAGCAGACGGCAAGTGCGGGCGTCGCTGCGTGAGCCTGCACCAGTTCAGCAGTGGACAAGCAAGACATTCCTACTGCAAACAGTCCGACGTTGCAGCGTATTCACAGCAATCCTTTCTATAGAGACGGGCGCGAGTATGGAAGCTTCTTTCCAATCATGGAAAAGCTCAGTGCTTCTACATTTCAGGAAGCACGAAAGAGTCTCGCTCGCCTTGAGATATGGGCTTTGACTCAACTTTGTGAGCCTCCGGGCTGGCTTTCTGGTGCTATGTACATTGCCGGATCTCACGACTTCGGCATCGTCCAGTAAGCTGCGTCTTGCTCCTTGTCGCAAGAACTTGATCATGCTCTTGACGTCTGACCGGAAGGCTCTCAAGCTTCTGAGGCGAGACGCTCTAACCATTCCGAACATCAAGGACAGCGGGTTGTAGGCCATGTCCGCAGGCAGGTGCATATCCTGCGCAACTCCACTCGCCCAAGATGACCCACCGCTGATGCTCAGGACAGGCCTCGCCTTGGAAACCCAGCTGCCATCCTTGAGCTTTTCGCAGTTGGAGATGTAATAGTCCAACCTGAGACATACCGGATCCGGGACTTGCACATCACGGGCATTGCTCGAGTTGTAGATTGAATCCAACTTCAATGCAGCATCCAAGATGCAGGAACAAGCATTGGCAAAGGATGATGATGAACCTGAGCTGCAGCTGACTGCTGAAACTGAACCAGTAGGCAGTGACCAGCAAGCATGACTGACGACACATCTCCGGAAAATCCGTTCACACTGTCTCAGGACTCAGCATCCTCATCGGGAAGATCTTGAAAATGACACCTGCAAAGCCGTCGGCCGCGGGCAGGACCAGCACTTTGTATCATCACGGCTGCTTGCTGTGCCCAGCTTTCGCGACTTGCAGTCCCGACATGTGGTATGGGTATGGCATCAAGTCAGAGCGCATGGACAGGACTTCTGCCAAGTGTTGCTTTGTGGACCGGAGCTGGTGCAGCGAGTCAAGGCCGACAAGGCGCTTTTCCAACCTCTCTTCAGCTCCACCTCGTTGAAGTAGGCCAGGGCTTCCGCGTCAGTTTCCGTGTCGACCTCTCCCAAAAGGCTGGAGTGCCCGGGTGTCCCATGCCCCATTGCCCGAAAAAGGGCCTCGCTCAAGTTGTACATGGCTTTTGGGTCCAGCTTCGACCTTACGAGGTGACCAAGGGAGCAAGGAAGCAGATCGCAACGGTATGGGGCCTGGGGCGATTGCAAGACGATGGCTCGGTATGCTTGGGCTGTCTTGAGAGCTGCGGGCCATTCAGAGCGAGTCACATGATGTCCTTGGTCACGGTTGAGCATAACCTTTGGAAAACGATCTCATCCACCTCAGCGACATGGCATGGGCCGTGCATGCAACACTGCTGGACCTTCTTCGTCAAGCAACTTGCAAGATAAAGGTTAACGCCATCGCATTGACCACCACATCAACGATCCCGGCAGTCTCCATCAGGTAATGAACACCGGAGCGGACCAATGCCAGCCAGAGCAGGATCTTGGGCAAGAGGATAAAGCACGCCTTAATTGCACTTGGGCAGTTAGGCGTCGCAGCGTAGTTGCAGATTCCTTGCAAACAAACTTCAAGGTGCGATCGGACCAGCCACAATTGTAACAACCAGCATGAGCAGTCTACGGCTTACTTCCGGTTTCACAACAGCACGTTGCATCTGAAGGGCGTTGAATAACTTCCAATGCAGCGGCATTCCCGAGACTTCGTAGCGAATGAAGTCCTTCTCCTCCGACTCGTGCAGTGCCCTGGGTTGGAGAAGCTTGAGTGAATTTGGCAGCATGAGCCACAATGCTCACTCACATCGGCGACACTGGAGACATGAGTCAAGTCGAAGTCCCTGCCAAGTGCTTGAACCCGAAACCATCAACAACGCTGCATGCAGTGAGTGCCAGGCAAGACATGTATACGGCACTTTCCGCACCTTCATGTCAACTGATGTAGGGCCATCCAGCATGTGAACAGACTCTGAGGTCTGTGTGTTCGTGCTACGAAAGTCAAAGGTCCGCGGGACAGTCCGGAAACACGGGCCTGTCCATCTTGCTGCTTCGACAGACGCGAGGCGTCAAACGACGTCCAAGCGCTTCAATGCAGTCCATGTCAACGAGGGGGCAACCTGCGCACTCCTTCCCCCAAGCTTCTGCAGGCACAATCCTGCCAAGACTCCTGCTTTCGCAGGCATCATTGTGCATCAGCTTGGTCTCATGCTTGTCGCACGGTCGAGAAGCAGGGAAAGCATGCCAGAACCTCTCAGTCGAGTCACTTCACATCCTCCTTGCTACCCCAATCGGGAACGTCAAAGGCGATCCAACTCTCATTGCTCGTTGGAACCATCGCCAAAGTCCTGTGTGCATATGAGAGTCTGCTTGACTAGCTGGCTACCGAATAGGAGCTGGTAGTCGGGAGGTCATACTACTGCATGAGAGTCTGGGATGCTGGCTGTGAATGACAGAACTGATATGAATGTTGGCTTCTAGTTCGCCTGCACTTCAAAATTGGATTAACTCGGACATGTGAGATTTGAGTACTTGGCTCACACCACTGGTGCATGTCCTGGTCAAGTTCATATTGTCTTCTAGGTCGTCCACGACAGCGAGCATGAAAAGGAAAATGCAGAGGCAGCCTCAAGTCTCAAAGGTCTCAGCAAGCCACAATCGAACGAGCGAACGAAGCGAGCAAACCTGACACTTGCTGGACTCTGGACCTGCTTGCCTGCTCGTGTGCACATAAACTCAACCAAGCATCGGCAGTTGAAATTTTCCATCCCATACCTGGTGAGAAGGAAGCATTTCGAACTGCTTTGTAGCAGACTAATTTCGGATTTAATTTTGCAGATGAAGTGTCGATTCTATTCGCAAGAAAGCAGGATAAGCCGCAGACTCTCCAGCGTCCACGTGGTCGATGCTCTCCGGAACGAGATGAAGGACAGCCTTTATAGCGGTGCTACATTCATGCTCAAGGCGAGGCCAAGGCTGGGCCGGGCGTCGCCCGTCGCACCTGCATGCTCTGCTTAAGGAAAGTTCTTGTGCTCCAAATGTCCTGGGTCTATGCGAAGGCGCTTGCCAGGGAGAACGCGTGCGTGCGTAGACAGGCGATTCGATTCGGCCAAGCACGGCGCATAGTCGTAAAGCCTGGGGTAGGACAGCGCCGTTCCTCCAGGCCCCACGCAGTTTGGAGCACCAGGACAGTCCTGGCTGGGAGACTGGCAAGTCGAGAATGAAAGGCTTGACGAGACAAGACAAGGACGAGAAGGTGGCCGCTGCCAAAACAGCATGAGGGGGCAGTCACAATCCGCAATCCTGCATAGATGCACCGTAATTGCACAAGTGCATTTGTCCAGCGAACGGGTACCTGAGTGCAGCGGGAGCTGATGGCTTGAGTGCGTGCGAAAATTATCGAAGCTTGTGCTTCACGTGAACTACCCGTCCCGGCTGTGCGATTTCATGCGCCTAACGGCAGAAATGAGGCCACTTGGAGGCTGGGGGAAGAACCGGGAAACCAGGTTCTTCCGCCAATTTTTGTCGAGATGCCAGAAATGCTGCTCTTCGGCAACCATGCTGAGCAGGAAAGCCTCTGCCACACATAAACAGAATACGATGCATAGGAGCACTTAACAGCGCATCGGATCGTATTGGTGTCAGAAACAATTGAGCACGTTTCGCCGCATGCTTGCCGTGAGTTGAAATTTATATTTATAGCAGCTGCAGAATGCTCTTGAGGACACGACGGTTCACGTCACTGACCCCTTTTGACTGTAACATTACGACCAGCATGACAAGTAAACGGACAGCGGCCACTAGCAATTAACGGCTGCGTGGCTCGAGCATGAAAACTGCGCGCATGCTCACGTCGCTTCATGACCGTGGAAGAAATCAGCCCACCTGTAGCGCGAAATTCAGGAAGGTATAGAAATACGTTCGGCTGACTGCCTCGGGGCTCCACAGTATCACGCATTGCACGAGCCAGAGCGAGAGAGCGAGTGAGACAGTTATGCAGAAGAAGGGACAAGTCGGAGTATGGCAGAATGCTGACATCCCGTGGCTGGATAAACTTGAGACAGGCAGCTGCGATCAGAGTTCCAGGCCACTCGCAACTTCGTGCAACTTGTGGCAAGACCTGTCCCATTATATACCAGAAACTCATCTGACGGTAGAGTCTAACAACACAACCTTTTGCTGATCGTCATACATCTGACGAGTCACAACTGCTGCGCCATAAACCGAATCGTTTTGGATACTAAGTTCTCCATGGTCTGCACCGGTGACGCACCAACCTTGGCTTCGGCGGACGCCCAGCACACACTCACTCGGCCCCCCTTGGCGCTTATGAAGCAAGAGCTTGCAAACGGGAAACACCGGTCCTGCATCTTGTCCAGGATCCGGAGAGCCTTGCTTGCGCCGATTTTTGCATCGTCCTTGGCAGCATGTCATTCGAAAAGCACAAACTCAAGCCAATTACTAAGTTGGCAGAAGAACAGTAACAAAGCATTAAAGGACCGGATAACCCCGCATGTGATCTCAGCTTTTGGCAAAGATGTTAGAAGTGAAGACGAGTGAACGAGTGAGTGAGTGAGTGAAGGAGTAAGCGAGTGAGCGAGTGAGTGAGTGAGCAAGCGAGTGAACGAATGTGTGCGTACATGTGAGTTAGTGAGTGAGTGAGTGAGTGCGAGCTGTGCGGCGTGCAGCTGCGGGAGCTCAAAAGCAAGCAAGCATCCCACTCGCAGGTAGCTCATGTCATGGTGATGCAGGACAAGTTTGAATTAACCGTTAGCCGATTCGTTGACCCGGATGTCAATGGCGGCTCATCCCATGTGGCGGCGACTCCAGATCACATCGGAAGCGTGGCAGTGCCCTGGATCGCTGGGACCACGACCGACCGCGTGGTTCTCGTCATCGCCACACGAACAGGGACGCACATGCTGTCAGGGCTCAACGCCTTGCAGATTCCTGGCAGCCTGGCAGATGCTGATCTGAACACGAAATGGCTGCAGGACTCTCCAGGCTTAGCTGAACATGAACACGAAATGGCTGCGGAGGGTGGTCGCCCCGATGCGCGCGGAGCATCCAACAGAAGGCTCTAGAGAGGGCGTTTAGTCGCATGTACAGTCTTCCGGAGTGTGAGTGCGTGAGTGAAGCGTGACGTGGTGAGTGAGTGTGTGAGTGGTGCGTGCGTGAGTCAGTGGTGAGTGAGTGATGTGGTGAGTGAGTGTGGGTGATGATGATGATGAGGAGGAGGAGGACAAGGAGATGCGGGAGAGCCCCAACAGTAAGAACCCCACACAAAGACGTGTGGAACTAGCCCTAAGGACTAAGGCTTCGCTCCAAGTGGTTCAGTTCCGCTTCCTCGTTGAGCCAGGACGATGCTTCTTCGGGGCTAGATGTCGAGCGGCTTGAGGCAAATGCAGCAAATCCTTGTGACACTCTCTTGGCACCCAAGACTCCAACTTCGACCGCCTCGCCCCGTCTGCATCTTCTTCTCGCGACAAGTTCCGCGCCATCCGTTGAAACATTTTCTTTGGAGATGCCGGAGTCGGAGTATGCTGATGATGGTGGTGCGAATGTCCTTCGAAAAGCTGCGCTTTGGCACTTCTTCAGGCTGGGGCAAGGCTGCAGCTTCGAACTATGCAAGTGCTTGTCCATGATCGTGTGCGTCATGGCAGGATGCCTTCGAAATTCCCAAACTGCTCATGCAAGGCAAGGCAGGCTTTGATGACTAGCATGTCCACGCCACAGCATACTACACGGACATGTTGTTCTGCGAGCAGTCACAGACATAACAAACCTTTGCCACCAAATCGGCCTCGGATTTCGCTGTCACAGGTGCCATCTGCCAGGCTGCTCTGAACTGTTTGGCACATTCATGGGTTGTCTGGCCTTTCTGCATTTGATGCCCTAGATTTTCTGGCTTGGGGATGCTTGGGGCGCCCAAGAATCTAGGTCCTAGCCATGCTGGCCATGGAGGTGCTGACACCACCTCGAGCCGGGAGCTGCTATGGACATCGCATGAACTCATGGCAGCTGGCCAGGACTGACTCGGTACTGACTTCGGCCTGCACGGAGCTCATGTGCTGGATGCACCCTGTGCAGAGGAAGCTGACGCCTGCTTATGACGGGGTTGCAGCAGACGTTCATGATTTCGTGACCTCTTCAGGCTACGGCTAAGGCTCAGGTTTGTGTAACGGCTGACCCAGAGGGAAAGATTCTGGGACCCGGAGTCTTGCGAGGCAAACGGAGACTGGCCTGCAAAAGGCCAAGCCGACGCCGTCTCCAGACATAGGCACTGCAAACCTGGCGACATGCTTCTGCAGAAAAGTCTGTCGAACTGCCTGAAGACTTTACCAGTTCCGAAGCCCTGAGAAGGAATGGAGGAAAAGACAGCTTTTAGGTTTGCACCTTCTCCGTGTAGGTGAAGGGCTGCCAAGCTGCTCGCGCTCCCACCTCCGTCACACGCCACACGGGCTCGCAATTGCAGTTGTCATCAGCCCAGCGATTCAATACTGTCAACGATACCAAAGATAGGGCCAAAGTGTATGACGAGTTCACGGCGACGCCACTCGCAGATTGGTCAGGCCTCCTGTGTCGCACCATGCTCTGACCGTTCATCCGCCGGGACCTGTGACGTAGAAGACTGCCATATTGAATGCAGGAGGCGGTGCACGCACGATGAGTTATATCTGTGGATGCCTTTGGGTGGACACACACCTTGCCCGAGCGCTACTCTTTTTCTCCCTGCTCAAAGCAATCTCATGGCATCCTCCGGAGACGGACGACCTTAGGCTCTCAGTTCAGATGTTTGCATGCATTGCCGCACGTGCGACTATTGTACACATGGGCTGCGCAATCAGAAACTGAGTCGTTTTGTTCCGCTTCGCCGGCTGGCAACATTAGTGCCCATGCCACGCCTTTCCTATTGCTTGACGTCTGAACTTGCCAAAGATTGCCTCGGCAACTGTTCACGATCTGGCCCCCACAGTCCCTCTTTTGTTTCTTCTAGAGTTTGCCACTGCGACTTGCTTATGGCAACCTCTGTCAGATCAAGACCACGTGTCGTCGACTCAGGCTGCCGTTGATGACACGCTCTCTTGGTGTCCGCGGAGATGTTGACTCCAGTCTCCGCTGATTGCCAAGATTTCACGCGCATGGCCAAACCGCAAGTTGCCGATGGGGTTGCAACGTGAAAGCATCGGGCACCAATTCAACATCAGCCTTCCCCAACGAATTGATCTGAGCATACATGTGTGTGACACCTGCGCGGGATGAACTTTCCAGCTCTTCTGTGTCTGACAAAGCCGTTGCAACACAAAATAGCTTAATCTACCACTCCACCTTCACCTATCCCGGACGGTTGACAAGATTTGGCAGTGCCTAAATCGGGTTACTTCTGCTTCTAAGGTTGGCAAAAAGGACCTCGTGACAAAGGCTTGGGCTAAGACGTGAAAGCAGAAAGAGATAAAGCCATACCGGTGCAAAATGGTAACTGGTACCTTATGAATCCAGCAGTCTCGATATCTTCAGCTTTGCTTCTGGTCGTTGTTTTAGCCGTGGAACACGGTGGCGGCACAACAAGATTATGGTCAAAGCGTGCGCAAGCAAATAATTAATGACTTCTGGGTATGGGAGAGCTGTTTGTTGTGTCCCCGCAACGCGTGCCAGGGCAGATGTACCAGATGCCCTGTCGGATGATTTCGAACACCCGCGCAAACAGCTACATGTAGCGTGGAAGTGGACTGGAAAGTCGAGCACTCAGTTCAAGATCAAGGTGGGGTCTTGCTAATAGTATAGTAGATCAGTGCCCTCTGTGCATCCACATCCATGTTTGAAGTGTGGTTTGTGGCCGTGGTACTAAATTCCTTACGAAAGTGGGATGGAGAATGGGGGCAACTCGAGCGGCGCTCTGACCCGCTTGCCTGCCTGGCAGTGGACAATTGTGGGTCTTCAGCCGCTTCCTCTGACTTACACCCTGCAGTTCTGGGGGGCCAAGACAGAACTTCCGGTCTGGACTTGCGCCCTCTGTCGATGCTTCCGCTGTCTGTCAGTGAAGCTGTCGGCTTCTGACGACGCCCCACTGCGTGTCATGCCAGGCCCCTGGCCAAGGGCCGCGCGCCGGCCTTTCACAAGAACCTGGGCGTGCAGTTGTGACATGGACAACATGGACATGCAAAGACGGCGACTCTATGGCAGATACTGGTCGCTGCAGAAGCTCGGCATTGTCTGCCACAGCCTGCCCATCGAAGGAAGGAGCTGATGCCCAAAGCGAAGTTGAGCCGCACTGGCCATCGCCAACCGCAAAGACACTTCAGGCTGAGTGCGCCTCGAGGATGTGTTCTTCCGCCGAAGCTTCGACCTGGACAGCCGGATCTGGGAGACAAGCTTTCGCGATTAGCCCCCTGCACTGGTGATCCTGAGTCCAGCTGCAAGCCCAGTGTCGCGGCAGAGTGCACCTTCAAACTGTGAAGCTTCCAAGTGCATCTCGCACTCATCAGAGCACCGAACAGAGCCTGCAGCCGATCCCTCCCTCACCTGACAAGTGCTTTCCCTCGAAGCGTTCACTCTTCAACACGTCCGGCCTCCAAGCGAGACGACAAGGTCTCCAACTCGCTGAGACTCAAAGGGGCCTGCCCGTGAGTCCCGGAGCTGCACGGAACCATTACAGTACCCCAAAAAGAACTCTTCACAGCAGTTCACCGGCATGCCCCCTCATGTGGTAAGCGAGGGCCTGCAAGTAGAATCGATCGCGGTACTTCACGCCAGCCGCATCCAATGCCTCTCCCGCTCCAGTCTGACCAGTTGGACCGAAATCTAAGGCATCGCATGTCGCAAACTGTCACCAAATCTGTGATGCAACGGGTGAACATCAAATGTCGTTCTAACCCACTCTTTGCCTCCGCCTTTGTCCCGAAGCTCGTTTTCCATCATATGCTTCGCTAGAATTCTTAGCTTCGTTCGCCAATTCGACCTTCGGAGCACAACTCCTTTCCAACACTTCTCTGCAAACCCTTGCACCAGGGGGAAAGGTTAGGCATCTATAGCCACGGTGTACTAGTCAAGTCCCCTCCGGCCGGCTCTGGTGAAGTGGCCGTGGTCCGGCAGATGTTCCCTGGGCCGTCTGGGGAGATGTGTGCTTCTGTTTCTGCCGGTCGTGTCGATAGGTTGCCAGACCCATTTTTGGAGTTGCTAGGAGCGATCAAGAGCTGCCCAAGGACGCAGCTCCAGGCTCCATGAAACGTCCTAGCTGCTAACAGTGGCTCTCGCCCCCCTTCCCACACACTGCAGGACAATCGTCAGCCACCCGTTTCTGGATTGAAGCATTGAAATCATTGAAGCCCAGTTGCGACAGTCACAGCAGCATTGGCGACTGTCGCTAAATGCGGTTGCGTCTGTGTCTGTCTGTCTGTCTGTCTGTGCGCTTTTGGGTGAACTGAGTGCTAGTTTGGCCACACACCGCTTGACTGGTCAGCAAAGCTAGGCCACTCGTGCTCCTCGAGAGGAGCTTTCGTCATAAGCTTGATGTAAGCTTGAGCGAGCGGCTCAGTCGGTAGAGCGATGTTCTTCGGCATGTGGCAGAAACTGGCCGGGTGACATTTCTCGTGCAATGTCTCACAGACGATCGCCGGAGCGAAGACTCGAGCACTTCTCTCGACCGAAAAAAGGAGTTTGAGAGTGTGGCTTCCAGCCGCTTCGTGGGCATTCCACACATCGCACGACTAAGACAGTCGCCGTCTGAGTTGCAAACAAAGGAAGACAGGAGAGAGTGGCAGAGAGAGAGGCAGAGGAGTGCCCTGGCCTCCTGCAGAGCCCGGCTCTTGGAGCAGCTGGGATTGGAGATCAAGAGCGGTGCCTCCTGCGCTCAAAACACGCCTCTTCTCTTCGCAGGTCGCTGTTCCTTTCAGCGGCCCCTTCAAGCGGCCTCCTCTCCACTTGGCAGGGCCTCCCCGACAGGATCTGTTTGGCAAAGGCCTGCTGAAGGCGAAATGCATCATGAACCGTTCCGACTTCCCATCGCGCTTGAGAGTTGAATGCCAGTATGCCCCGGTTCCCGACCCTCAGCCTTGTGCCGGCGAGACTTCTTCGAGGTCGTGCTCCAGCAAAGCGGTGCCTGCGCAACTGCCCAGCACCCTCGCGTGTGACATTTGCACCTCACAGGCTCGAGTGCAAAGGCCTCGAAATTTGAAGCTTCCACGCAGCAAGTGGTCGCGGAACAGCACTCGGTCGTACCAAATCTTGTCGTCTTCAGGCATCTCATCAAACGGAATCTCACCTGCAAGGTGTCGAGGTGCGAGCAAACCAGATTCCTCAAAGCACTCTAGATACTTACTAGTTATTCTAGTTACTAGTTCTAGTTCAGCCGCGGTCGATTTCCGTGGCTCCGCACAATATGTTCTCCATGCGCCTTGACCAAACCATCCAATCGGCTCAAACCGATCGCTGGGTGCAAGCTGGAAGTGCTCGGAGGCTTGCAGTCCTTGCTGAGAGAAGCATCTCGCCAATAGTGAGATCATAGCAACACGCTACAACAGCAAGGCGTGTAAGTTCACGAACCGCAGCTCAAGGATCGGTAAAGCATCTGATGCTCCATGTACTGCTCGCCGAGTGCTTGTGCGGACTCGTGACTGGAGTCCAACTCCTTCGAAAACGGCTGGAAGGCAGGATGGGCTTGAGGCTTGAGGCCTTTCCGTTCGCGCAGGCTTCCTCATTCCTCCACTCCGGCACTCCTGAAAACCGAATAGGCCCCTGCGCCTCAGGCGAGTCATCTTCAGAGAACCTCGCAGGCAAGGACACTCTTGCACTGGCAGTTGCTCTCTGCCCAAGGCCTCCCAGTGCCGCTGCTGTTGAGACCGCTGCAGCTTCGGGCGACACTCCTGATACAAGGTAAGGCGGCAGAGTTAGCGAGTGCCTGTGCTTGCAGCAGACGCGCTTCGAGCCTGGGTCTGTGGCGGCACCGAGGAGGGCCGTGACACGGCCAGCAAAGGCACCCGAGCCGGGTTTCCAGCGTCCAAGGAGCACCTGACAGCCACGTGAAGTCTGATCGCCGCAGGGGCGCTTCAGTTTGAGCGGGACCACTCAATGACGTGGCCTTGGGTGGCTCAGCCGCTTGAGATTTCATCACGAAAAAATCACGACCCTACTTTCAAATGCAGGCGGTCAGTTACATGGCCGCCTGGCCTTCCCTTCTTGCACCACCAAAGTCTGGACGAGGACTGCCATGGCAAGGGCCAGGCGGCAAAGGCTGCGACGTTGACACGTCATTAAGGTAGAGGCGGTAGAGGTTAGGTACATTATGCTATTTGCGTAAGCTAAGCAGGATTTTTGGCAGCTACGTACTTCCTGACTTGCTGAGCTGAATTGGTTCGTTGCTTCTCGGCCTCAGTGGCTGCATCCGGACTCGGCGTGCCAGTTCCAACCAGAAGGCGTTCTTTTGACTTCTGCCCGAAACCTGCTGGCCTCGTCCGTGACAGCTGGACCGGTTGGCGCAGGCCTGAGCTGGAAGCAGGCAACTCCTGTTCGCGGCCGTGAAGGCTCGCGTCTTGCGTGCTGGGGGGCCTGGCTCTGTCTGCTCCAACGGCTCACGTGCTTCTGCTGTTTGTGTTTGCTCTTGCGGGGCGGTGTCCACCTGCACCTCGAACTCGAGCTCCACTTGAAGTTGACCAGGTCTCTCTTCAGGGGCGCCGCCGGGGGCACTGGGCGCGGCCGGACTGTCCACGGCTTCAACATGAGCCTCTTCAGGTTGAGGCGAGGGCTCCACCTTTCAAGTCAGAAAAGGATTGCATCTGAGCAAGAACCTTCACAGCAGGCAAAATACGCGGTCCAAAATACGACCGGTCGGCTTTGGCCGGCGCCTGTCGAGTCTCCGTCGCACCATTTTGGCCTAGCACGCTGGCATGCAGCCAGGAAGCTCGACCAAGGCAAGAGCCAAACACTTCGACACCGCTGCCTTGCACAGTGCTTGCGCCAGTTCGGGCCGCGTTTAGCGCAGTTTGGCTATCCTGGCTGAGTCCGTCGTCGGCTTGAGCACTGCCGACTGAAAGTGCACAAGCTGTGGTTTGCTCAGGCCATGATCTCTCCTCGATGTAGTGAAGCCTGAACCACTTCGTCTCAAGGTGCATTTTGGCAATGCACAAGACGGTACCGAGACTGCAGCATTTGTTGGACGCCAGCCACAACATCCTGGCACTAGAACAATGACCCATGGGGTGTTGTTCTTTCAGTGCAAGCCAGGAGCAGACAGTGATGACGATCTCTCATCGAAGACTGGCTATGTGCAGGCAAAGCTTTCTCGGGAGAAGCCTGAATTTGTAGCCATCTTGACCTCATTGTCGTCGACTTGCAGAGCAGTACGAAAGGGCCATAGGCTTTGAAGTGACAATGATATGACTGTACACTCTCAGAACCATTCAGCATCATGATGGAACAGCTGAGACTGCTCGCTGGAGGCTGCGGACAACTCGCTCGAGCTCTGCTGCCTGCACACGTGAGAGCGATCAACCGGACACATGCTGCGATGTGCGATTGGGGAATAGCAGCACCGATGTGCATGCCCTTCAACCATTATCGAGAGCTCGAAGAGGACATCAGAAGCGTCAAAGCTGCAAGCGTTTCAATCTACCTCAAGCTGAAGGAGCCTGCTCCGGCAAGCGTTCTGGGGAGAGCCTCTCACAAAGCAGCAATAAATTGTTAAAAGCTGCGAACGGATTCAACTGATTCAAGGTCATCATGCTGGATATCTCAGTTTGCAGCGCCGGCTCCAGGGAGCGGTTTCCGCTGGTGTCGGCCTGTTCGATGGAGCAGAAACGGCTCCACTTCTGGTCAGGACTCTGCTGGCGGCAGGCCGGCAGGCTGCCTCCTCCGATGTCGGGCCTGCAGCTGCTGGCCTTGGCCGGCCGCAAGCGGGGAATTTGCAGAGAAAAGTTGGGCTGACTCCCTCGTCTCTGCGTGTCGGGCGCTTCCGGTGCTTGTAATTGGGGCTCTTCCGCCTTGGCACAACCGACACGGTGAACTCAACGGCTAGGGACACCCTGCGACGGTTATTCGTCATCTGTGCTTTCCTGTGTTACGTAACTAGTGGCGGCACGACACGAAGTTCGGTCAGTAGCTTATCTTCAAAACTCTGCCTCGTACAGAGCTTAAGGCTTACTTAAGTTCAAAATCTGAGTGGCCGCCGGCCTGTCCGCAGAAATACCGGCTGCACCTCGCTGACGCTCGATATGACGCATGAGTCATGAGATTCAGGTCTGACATATGCAGGATTGCACAAGCCAGCAAGATGTTTGGGCTTACCGTCAAGCAGGGACTTTAGATCATGGCTGAACTTGCAACGTCCCGTCGGTTGAATGGCTTGAGAATGTCCGAACCGTGAGTGAGTGGCGGCAGTCATTGCAAGCACACTGAAAGCGGATTGGAAACCTTCCACTGCCCCCGACTCATCCGACTTGCTCAATGCCGTAAGCCTTATACTGGGAAGAAGTGCCGCATCAGCCCAAGCACCATGATGGCACCATGGTCTGTAGTTCGACTCAAGATCCCTTCAAGCTCAAGTCCAGAAGATCGGAGACGCCTGCATCTGGCGGCTGAGAGGGTTGGGAGTTCGCCTGCAAACGCGGACGTGTTTTGCAAGGCTGCGGGCATCTGAGGACACCGAGGCCACTGCCTGAGCTTCCCGCTGACTCTCGCGCTCCATCCGCTCCTATTCAGAGAGCACCAACTCTTTCAGCATCTTTGTTCAGGCGTGTTTTCAATGAGCGCTCCATGACATCGATAGGTGTTTTGCAGACCGGACATTGTTTGTCCAGGACCAGATGCCTGGATTGGAGGAGCAGCTTCACGACTGTCTGCACGGCTTCGCTGTGTGACGCTGCCTATCGATGTTGCAGTGCCGCCCCTGGCAGTGTGAAGACTCGCCACCTTCCGCAACCGAGACGCAGTCACAGGACGCAAGAAGCATTGAAGGTGAACCGAGTACGAGCAGGGCACGACCACGACCGCGGTACTGTCGCGAGTCTCCAAAACCCTTGCACGGCCGTTGCTGGGCTTGGTGCCCACAACGTGGAAGAGGTGCATGCAGGGCAGTCTTCGCACCTAGCACAAACCCTCAGCTTCATAACAGCACGAGATGCATGATCATGTATCAGAAACTCGACATCAGTCATAATCCGGATCAGAAGTTAAAGGCAGCCTGAAGCAAGAGCACTGCTACATCGCCCGCCTTGTCACCGACTTGAAAGCACTCCAGGCAGATCGGGCAAGCCTTTCAATTCACAATCACATCGCCAGGTTGGTCGGACGGATATACATCATGGCCTCCTTCAGTATTCCAGCATCTTCCTCCCGTACCGAGACCGTCAAGGTGTTCTCCTCAGCGGACCGACATCTAAAGACATTCGGCTGAAAGAAAACTTGAGGGATGAATCATTGGAATCGAACCACTGCATGTAGATCATGCTCGTTATGCTGTCTGCACATGCCAGCTTGGTATCACCCAACCCCGATGCATGTAATCACGTTCAGTGGCTCAGACTCCAGCAACAATCATGGAATGGGTGGCGAAAGGTAGATCGCGTGGTGCGACGATGTGCATGACCTGGCGCCAGATGCAAAACAAATTTCTCGGACAAGTTCATGATGAGTGCAGATGATTTTTTCACGGTCGCTGCAGTAAGGTCCCGACGCAAGCAACCATGGAGGTGTACCACATCCGCAGGACGAAATTTAGAAGGAGGACGCCTTGTCACATTCCAAACAGAACCAGCCGCTCGATTCGAGGAGCTTGGCAGCTGAGTTCTGAGGAAAGAATGCAGTCGACTGGTCAGCTCAGGAGGTCTCCGGCAGAATGCTTCAAGGCCACAGGGCAGAGTAGGTCGTACTCCAACGTGAAGACCTGAGGCTCAAGGTGCAGCCGATGCGACGCCAATGAATGGGTACTCTGCGGCTCTGGCGTTGGTTCGTCCTCGGTCGCTGGACCCACACTTCAGGCGCGTGTACCTGGAGCCAAAACAGTGATCCCAATCCGCCGTCTATAGCCGGGCTTGGTAAATGAATACGATTCGCCGTGAAACGTAAGATAGGCAAGACAGGCTTGAACACAGGCCGCTGGGGCAAAAGCGACTTCCCCGCGAACATGTCCAGCGAAGCAGATCATGCCGAAACGGAACATTGGATCACCCTTTTAGCCCAAATTGTGGCCTGCTTTCAACTGGGATTTTTGCCCGCTGCCTCGAGTTTGAAGGTTGCATTCCGAATCCGACCTCACAAACTAATGTAACTACTGGTAGAGCTTCGAGAACACCATCTCTTGTCTTTTGGCCTGCGACTCTGCCTGCAATCTCTCTGCGAGGAAAAAGCAGGGGCGACATCCGATTCCTAAGGCACGCTGTTCTGCACCTACAAGTGGCACTTTGCCAATGTTGCTTTTCGGAGCAGGGTCGAAAAGCTGAATATGCAGCTAATCTTCCAAAGTGGCATCTGTTGAAGTTGGCAATCTCATTATCTGGGCACTGCACACTCTCTGGTCAAAGCGAGCTTCGTTATCCACAGTGGGCTATGCACGCTTGCAGAATTCCAACAGTTGCCCAAACCACTGCCTGCGACGATGCAGAGCATTAACTGACTGGACAACATGCAAGTTTGTAGCCGTTGCCCTTGTGAATTACGTTTACAGCCCGAGCCAGGATTGTTCGGCAATGTGGCGCAGCTGCCGAGGGCTGCAATTACGCTGGGCAGTCTTCTCAGCATCGGCCCACATATCAGCTTCGTACTGGCGTCTTCTGCAGGACCTGCCAGGCCACGCACGCGAGAGCTTGGCTGCTTCGCTGTGTCCACGACGAACAGAGAAGCCTACGAAAAAACACTTACATAGACAAACAAACACCAAAAAAGAACAAACGCGAATACACGCACCCTGCACCGCACATCTTTAAGTGTCTTGAAGGCATGGGCATATGAAGCATGCAGTCACGACAGAATTGAAACTCCACTTCTGGCCTTGGCACGCTCACGTGCCCGTCGGAGCAGCCGGCTCTGCTCGCGCTCGACACGGCGTGCAAACTCCTGCGGCACAGGGATATCTGAGCTCATGTGCCGACATGCACCGCCGCATGGCGGGTCGGGGGTATCGAGTCCTCCAGTGGCTCCCAGGCATCGGAGTCGCTGTCGGTTGCCTGTCCAGACTGCGAAAATATGATGACGGCCATCCTGCACATGAAATCAAGCACAGCAAGCAGGCAAGACCCGGCCTCTTTTGCTTCCAGCTCTCGGCCGCAGAAGGCCAAGCGCAGAAGAGCTCGTCGGGTGCCGTAGCCTTATCACTTATCAGTAACTTATCGGTCGTGGGGCGGTTTCCATTGTGGCCAGTGCCGTCAAGACGCGGTACAACCCGTGTGCAAGCCTGGAAAAGAGGGACCTTCAAAGCGATGTTCGACGCTAAGTGGACTGTCATCTATTCTCAGGAAAGCTGTGCAACCCTGACAATCCTGTCGATAATGCCATAGTGAGCCTGCGCAGCCGGTTTCGCCGATGTCGCAGAAAAGCTGCCAGCGCAAGGTCGATTCTATCCGTCGGATTGGGCCTCTGGAAACTCGCATAGGCTCCGACCATGCTCACCTGCCACAACAATGGGGCCTGTAGGCCTCGCCGATGGCGAAGTCCTGGGAAGCCTCGGAGGCTGAGGTAGAGGATTCCTGCGCAGGACTCGGCAGACACAAAGTGCGCAACCGGCTTACAAGACACGAGGCTCTCAGGCCGTGCCTCGACCTCGTCAGCGAACGGAGAGCCCTGGGCACAGGGATGCCGTGGAACTGCCTGGCACGGCTGCGGCGAGAGCTGGCGACAAACGACCGTGAACAGTAGCATCTGTGCAGCACTGTTTTTCCACCGTACAGTCACGAGTAGTGCCCACCTCCATGATGCTGGCTGGTTGCGACAGTTCGGCATCTGACCTACAGTATCTGAGGCAGCAGGAGCAGGAGAAGACATGGAAGCCGAGGCTTCAGAGATCTTCAGAGGCAGCTGCCAGATGCGCTCGGAAGCCGTGTCGTCCCACGTGTCGTTGCAGGCCTGGCTGCCAGCAACGGCTCGCGTTGCGAAGACCCACAAGAGAGATCGAGCGCGGAGGCGCCTCGGAAGGAGAGCCTTGGGGCCCCCCCCACGCGGGCGACCGCCCGGCGGGAGCCCTGGAGCCGAGCTCGCGTCGCTCTGCCAACTCCAGGCGCTGCGAGGCGCGGCCAATCTCCGGAAGCTGAGCTTCTCCAAACTTTCAAAAACTTCTCCTTCTCCTGCCGGAGATCCCAGCGCCTCCTCCAGCACAAGCGACCACATCTCCGGCAGCTCAGCTTGGACACACTTCTTGGAAGGCCTCGATTTCTTGATGCCACAAATCTTTGCTTTCATGTCTCCAATCGTCTTGGTGCCCAGCTTGGGACAGGGCTTCACAGTCTCAGACAGCTCCTTCTCCTGTCGTGCCTGCCAAAGCACCCTCGCGACTGTCGCACAGCGTGGCCTTTGCCTCTGAGGCCTGTGCTTGACTTGGTGAGGAGGGCGCGAAACCCTGGGCCTCAGAGCATTCGCCATCCGCATTACAGCCGTTTAGAGACGTGCTGTCAAGCACTCTCCCTACTTAGCTTAGCTGCTGACCTGTGCAGAATCAAGAGGATCTGCCATGCAAGTATTGATCCGGCCACTCTGGTCCAAAACAGCTGGAGCTGGAGCCTTCCTGAAGCGCCGCACCAAGGTCCTTCAGCGGCTCCTTGCGGTTTGGGGGTCATGACAGTCATGGTCCGTGCGGTGCAAATTGAGACTCTCGAGACGGCCTGGGCATCGTCTCCCGCATCCTGCGCCGCCTGCGCCTCACGGAGCAGTTCAGCCGCAGCAGAGGCCGCAAATGCCTGTCGATGGGACGACTGTTGCCATGCACATGTCATAGCAGCATAGCAGCATAGCATCCTTGTGCCAGTGCCTGCTTCTGAGCTGTTTGCTGTTGTCTGCAAATCAACTCTGCTGTCCTGTGCCATGGACGTGTCTCGATTCTCCACGCTCACGCCATATGAGGAAGGCCTCTTGCTACTTCGAAGTCGTCCGATCCTTGGCAGATCTTAGAAGTGAAGGAAAGAGCCCGGCACGACGGAAAAAGCTGGAAGGCAGTAAGTCTCGGGCCGTCCTTCCACCTCCCTAGCAGTTTCAGCGAGCCTTGTGCATAGCCATTCGACCTGAAAGGCCCAAAACAGCCACAGCCATTTCTCAGCAGTTCCAAGTGGCCTGGAAGTCTCGAGAGCTCGTGGTCTGCGGATGGGCCGTCTCCGCTTGGCATTCCGCCTCGGGCTCCTCGCATGGCCTCAGGGGCCCTGTCCTCGGCCTTTGGGGGAAACGTCTGTCGTCTTGCCACACCGACGCCTCTCGTCCGGAACTCGAGGCTTGCTCGCGCTGCAAGTCCGCAACCTGCAGGGCCACGTCTTTAAGGCTCGAGCGACCCCCGGACTGGTACTTGCATGATATGAGGCCAGGTTAATATGATGACTGGATGGGTAAGCTCTCTCTCTCTCTCTCTCTCTCTCTCTCTGTCCCTCTACGTATATGTACATATATATATATATATACATATATATATATATATATATATATATATGCTCGCCCCCCCCCCCCAAGATCCACGCCATCGTGGTTCTTGGGGCATGGGGCGCACGAAACACTGCTATGCTCAAAAAAATTCCAAAATTTCCAACCCCAGAACTCACGAAACAGTGCAAAATTCAAAAAATTCCAAAATTCTGGCATGTATGGCCAGGACGGGAGCAAATTCCTTAAAACGTTGGAATTTTTTGAGCATAACAGTGTTTCGCGAGCTTGGAGACTGTAAAAAGTTGATTTTTTTTGAGCATTACAGTGTTTTGTGAGTTTTAAACAAAGAAACACTGCTATGCTCAAAAAATTCCAAAATTTCCAACCCTGAAACTCACGAAACGCTGTAATGCTCAAAAAAATCCAAAAATTCCAAAATTCTGGCATCTATGGCCAGGACGGGGGCAAATTCCTTAAAAATTTGGAATTTTTTTGAGCATAGCAGTGTTTCGTGAGCTTGGAGGCAATGAAAAGTGTGTTCTTTTGAGCATTACAGTGTTTTGTGAGTTTTAAACCACGAAACACTGCTATGCTCAGCAAAAGTGAGCCTTGAGGCTGTGAAAAGTTGATTTTTTTTGAGTATTACAATGTTTTGTGAGTTTCAAACCACGAAACACTGTAATGCTCAAAAAAAATCAACTTTTTCAAGCCTTGCAACGCACGAAACACTGCTATGCTCAAAAAATTCCAAAGTTTTAAGGAATTTGCCACCGGCCTGGCCATAGATGCCAGAATTTTGGAATTTTTGGATTTTTTTGCGCATTCAGTGTTTCGTGAGTTTCAGGGTTGGGAATTTTGAAATTTTTTGAGCATAGCAGTGTTTCGTGGTTTGAAACTCCCAAAACACTGTAATGCTCAAAAAAAATCAACCTTTCACAGACTCAAGGCTCACTTTTTTTGAGCATAGCAGTGTTTCGTGGTCAAAAACTCACAAAACACTGTAATGCTCAAAAAAAATCCACTTTTCACAGCCTAAAAGCTTACTTTTTTTGAGCATAGCAGTGTTTCGTGGTTTAAAACTCACAAAACACTGTAATGCTCAAAAAAAATCAACTTTTCACAGCCTCCAAGCTCACGAAACACTGCTATGCTCAAAAATTCAAAATTTTTAAGGAATTTGCCCCCGTCCTGGCCATAGATGCCAGAATTTTGGAATTTTGGGAATTTTTTGAGCATTACAGTGTTTCGTGATTTTTGGGGTTGGGAATTTTGGAATTTTTTGAGCATTACAGTGTTTTCTGATGTCCAAGACAGGATATACTGATATAGCGTATCACAAGATAATTGTGTGCTTACAACCGTTGTCAGGGACTGGAAGTACTATTTTATATGTCTTCTGGAACAGCAAAGGTTTTCATTACTCTGGTTTGATAAGTATGAACAAGGCCAGCCTAATCGTTACATAGTTTATTTCATGTATGTTTTCGGAGGTTGGTAGATCTATGGCGGCAGCGGCACTGGCTCTAGTACCTGAGCTTTCTCGAAAATGGCTTTGGCCCTTCTTCGGCGAGCTTCACCGCCTACAAATCCAACACTGTAACAATCGCAAGCCTATCCAGAACTTATTTCATTTCATATTGAAGACTGTCGGAAACGGTTTGCATTTTGCTATCATCAGAAACAATGGAAACTTCCTATTCGGTTTCCTACGATACATGAGCTTTCATTCAGTTAACTCTTATTGATGCTGCTCTATACCCCGGAGAAGAGTCGTAATTAGTCTTGCTTCATGTTTGGAAGGTTGCAAGAGCTCTCTTACTTCTTGCTGCAGACGAGCCGTCTTGTGCGCCCGCATATGCACATGAACTTTTCAACTCCAGGGGAGCTTTCCCATTTCTTATGAAGCAAAGAATAACTATTGGAGCATTGCTTCAAAAATAAACGCGCCCGTATATTCGACTTCCTTCATGTGTAATGGACAGGACATGTAAGGAGCTCATCGTATTTCGTAACTCTTAAATCACATGCTAGAACGATTAGGCCGCATCAGAATCGGACGCTTCACGAGCAGCGGGAAAGAGATGGCCCACGCACGCAGACGTCTTCGTAAGAGAGACAAGAGTATTTGTATTATTAGAGGAATGTTGATAAATAACACACCCTAAAATGCAAAAAAACACGAAGTTTTTTAGTATTACATGAACAAAATTAGCATGCCCTCCAGCATTTCAGCTTCTCCAACACATAAACTACCATAAATCCGCGGCCGAGATTCGGCGCCAGATTTTTACACATATCAAACCCGCGCCTTGCAGCAGCACGGTTTGTATGCACATGAGGTAAAGCACGATTGTATCGGTATTTACGGTGTTTTCGGTATATATGAGTTGTCGACCAATGTAGAGAAACAACCTGTGGAATAGCGTGGAAGAGGCGGGTGTGGATCTTGGGGGGGGCGGGGGGGGGGGGGGGGGTGTGACCATATATATATATAGATATATATATATATATATATATATATACATATATACATATATACATATATACATATATACATATATATACATATATATATACATATGGATATATATATATATATATATGTAATATACACACATAAGACATACATACATAATACTTGCATGCATATATATATATATACATATATATTTATATATATTTATATTTATATACACACACCTGCATACGTACCTACATACCTACACACGTGCTTACCTATCTACATACATGCACACGCATGCATGCACACATCTACCTATACATACATACATACATACATACATACATACACAGGCAAGCATACACACATACACACGCATGCATTCATACCTACATACATACATACGTACACTCATGTAAAGGTACATACACACATACGTGCATACATTCATACATACATACAGGCAGACAGACATACATGCATATATACATACAGACATACACACATACGTATCATTTATCTATTTTTCGATTGCTATCGCAGAAGACACAAACACAAACAAAAAGAGAGGGTGTTACAAATGAGGCCTCTAAGATGCGCAGGGTTGCAGACTGTGGGCAGGCTGTGGGAGTTCAATTTCCGCCACAGAGCAGTCCGAGTACACGGTAATTACCAAGCAACTCAAAGCCCAACACCACAGAGGCTGACAGGCGGACATACACAGCCCTGAACCCGCTCCTGCGCTTCCCGCAGTCTCAGCACTGACTGCACCAACTGCAAACGCCAGGCGGCAGCGCTTCGCTTGGCTTCAGCCTCCACACGCTGCGCCTGCATGCGCTCCTCCACGCCTGACGACAGGTCGACTTGCTGAAAACCAATGAATTAAAGGACCGGATAACCCCACATGACAGCGATACTCTGGTCAGCATCAAAACAGTGCAAAACAGAGTGGTTTAGATACGTAAATATGCGTGCCCACTCCGCGTGGGTGTCCGCGCCGGTTGTGTGTGTTGTGCCTGTGTGCGTGTGCGTGTGCGTGTGCGTGTGGGTGTGGGTGTGGGTGTGGGTGTGGGTGTGGGTGTGGGTGTGGGTGTGTGGGTGTGTGGGTGTGGGTGTGGGTGTGGGTGTGTGTTGTGTGTTGTGTGTTGTGTGTCGTGTGTCGTGTGTCGTGTGTGGTGTGTCGTGTGTCGTGTGTGGTGTGTGGTGGGTCGTGTGTCGTGTGTCGTGTGTGGTGTGTGGTGTGTCGTGTGTCTTGTGTCGTGTCTTGTTGTAGTGTGTGTGTGTGTGTGTGACACCCTGATAACAAAGGGTACAAGCAGGGGGCCCGGAGAGCCCGAGTGAGGTCCGGGCCAACGAAGACCCTCACTCGGTGCTCGCGTAAACGTACCTGCAGCAGTCATGAATTGTTTAATTGTTCCAAGTGATGGTAACCCCTGTCTAGCTACTCTCGCAAGAAAGTTTGCAAGTGTGTTCTCGACCGGCATTCTGTCAAAGGGCCGGGCGTAGCAATTGCTTGACTTCTTGATACAACTGTTCAAGACATTGAATGCCGCTTCTTGATTCGCAGCTTCTTGATTCGACAAATCCTCGAATGCTGCTGATAAATTGAATGACTTCTTGATTCTTTTCCACTTGATTGACTTCTTGAATGACTTCTTGAATGATTTCTTGAATGATTCCTTGATCGACGCATTGCAAGAGGCCAGGAGCGAAGCCTCAATGGGGCAGGACCCTTACCCCAGACGACGAATTTTTTTCATGGGCACCATGACGTGGCTGCAGCGTTGACCTGCGAAACGTCATGGTGACCCCCACACGACGAATTGCATGCTTCTTCCCAAAATGTGGAAGTAGCTGTGTGTGTACAGCCCTGATAGCAAAGGGACCAAATCCGCAGGGGGATGCAGAAGTTCCGGGAAAGCAAAGCGGACCTGGATCAGTATGCCTCTGTGTATTGCGATTAACAAGGCATCAAGATTGATGCTAACACAAACCGGCAAGCACCGCAGGGCTGCGGCATTTCGGTAAGACCTGCGAACTGTGAATGCTTGACCGTATTAATAGGACATGCGCTGCAGGGCTGCGGCATTCTGTAAGACGTGCGAACTGCGAGCGCAGTCCTCTAACGGGGTTTGAAGTGCCCAATGTGGGCCACCCCTTACCTTTTCTTTTTCCGCATGTGTCGTTTCGCAGTCACAGTTGTTTTCTTTTTCAGTTCTCGAAGCCAGAAGCTTTTCCAAGCCAAAAAAGGTTGCCTCCAGCTGCAGCTCTTTTACTTTTCGTTTACGTTGCTGTTACACTTTAAGGCTACACAGCCAACCGCCCGCCTTCCTGCAAAGCCTTTGTCTTTTACTTTTCCTTTTCCTTTTTCCGCTTCCCTAATGCAAAGCAAGGGCCGAGCATAAAAGCATTATTACTTGAATGATTCGATACTTCTGTATCGGCATAAGGCCAGGACCCAAGCCTTAACAAAAAAAAGGGGCAGGACCCGTACCCCTGACGACAGCACGTGAGGCCAGGACCCAAGCCTCAATGGGGCAGGACACGTACCCCTGACGACACAACAAGGCCAGGACCCTAGCCATAACGACAAAACAAGGGGCAGGACCCTTACCCCTGACGACAG
>CAJNDT010000243.1:75000-85021 GCA_905221615.1 Symbiodinium sp. CCMP2592
GCAGCGCATATGTCTTCACACATGAACTCTGCAAGCAAGTGACGCAAGGTTTGTCGTTTCGACATGGAGTGAGAACCGATGGAAGCAAAGCTTGGCAGGTTCACTGTCCCAGCGCATACCGGGCCATGTGAACGACGACAGCCATGTTCATGCCTCAGCCGTCTGGCAGAATGAAGTTCGAATCAGACAAGCCGCAAAGGCAAACAAATCCAGTAGGCTACCTGACACAAGCTGCAGAGCTTGCTGCTTCCGATCGGATCTGCCGGTACCGAAGTTGGCCCAAGTTCCCATCACACGCACTACCAGTAGATTGTAGATGAGGCCACCGGTCCAGACCACAAGGGCTCAACGCAATCTCTGCATTCAGTGTGCAATGCTGTGGGAGACCAGAATGCAGAAGTACACAAAACATTCAAAGGCCAAATCTGCACAGCTCAGCGGACACGAAGGGAAGGCTTCCCCGACACCACGAACCTTGTCAGTGACCGACCGAGACACACACACAATCACACACCGAGTACGGATCGATGAATTGGCAAAGGGACTGGAACACATCGGCCCCTAACTGAATCCGAGATCCAGCGCGCGCGTCAGTGTATGAGGTTTTCATTTCTCATCGGGCCAAACAACTGCTGTTGTCATCATAGTATATCGCCATGGGTACGTTTAGTGTTTGGTGATGGTTCAGTGATTGCACACAGCCAAGGCGTGAGCACCATTCGGGAATGCAATGAGAAATAAGCCTGTGGAGCCGTGCTGGACAACGCCAAAACTATGTACTTGGACTGGGGCGCACGCCGTTTAGAATGAAGTAGCATGGAACCGTGTACTTGATGAGGCCAGCCCCCTCCAATGACTTCCCAACTGAAGCTCGGTAGGTGCTGCAGTAGAGCCTGCGCAACGTGAAGTAGATCAGGGATAGAATGCCCCCAACTTTGCCATTCACCTTGGCTCCCCAGCATCCCCTGCGAAGAAGGGAACCCTTTTTCCGTTTGCTTCGAAATACTCAGGAACCCCCACCAAAAAAGGGCAAAGGGTGCAGCTGAAGTTACCCAGTCACGAGGAAGCCGAACATCAGCGCACCAGCAAAGAATGGCGTCACCTGTTCAACCTGTGGGCGTTGTTTTTGGTTGATTTCCAGGACAGTGGAAACTCTCTGCTACTGCCGACTGCCAATCCTGGTTCATCTGAGCCCGGTCTGCCAGCTTCACCTCCTCTGGATCCGTAGTGGGGCGGTCTTTCATGGACATCTTGTGCATGTCGTGTTTCTGCTTGGCAACACCGACGCCCATGACGTCATAGACCTGACCAAGAGCTGCGCGTAAAGACAACAAGAGTCTGCTACATGTTTCGCGCAGGAGGGTTTTTTTCTGTGCATCTCCGGGGCACGGAGTATGTGGCCGACCACAGGCCGAGCACCAGAAATATTGACCACATCTCAGCAAGAACATCTTCTGGCAGTTGACCCGGCGTGCGTCCGAAGAAGGACAAGATCGCTCCCACTCCGGTATACCTTCAGCTCCAAATCATGGCTTGGGAGCTCGGATGCCGAAACCTTCTACCTTTCTCAAGAGAGATCAGCCAGCAGCCCTCCTTATTTCGTGTGTGTCACGGAAAAAAGCTGCTTGACCAGGCTATAGATGCGCTCCCAACAATGCGTTGGCTGGAGGTGGTGCGCCCATGGCTGCAAAGGTGTCAAAGTAAATCGCAGCGTGCTTGAGCTGTACAGACTGCAGGGACGCCCACAGATATGATTCTTCGGTCTGGCGACCTTCATATCTGGATTCATGGAGCTGCGGGCGCAAGCGTCCTCCACACCTTTCCAGAAGAAGATGTAGCACGGCACGCGCCTTTGTGGACTGCCACCCTAGCCCTATGCTCTCGAGGAAGGAGCCAAGAAGAGAACCAAGTGCCGAGCGTGGCTGCCCAGCGCCGGGCAACTCCAGGAAGTTGGTTGACGTCCGCGCCTCAGTCGGTCGAAGAGAAGAGAAAATATCTCCAACACACATCTGGGCCAGGACATCAAGCCCGCCACGCAAGAACACCCACGTCGGGTAGGCCTTCGCCAGGACCTTCAATCATAGTGGCATAGTGAGGTAAACCGAGATGCGCTTCTCTGCTCAAATCTCCGGAAAGCTTCTTTCGCCTCAAACTCGGCACGCATTGCCGCACTGGCAGCCGACCAAGCCGCCCCGAGCTCCAGCACGACCCATCTGAGGAAGCTGCAGCCACGAGAAGCTACTTGGGGCGTTTCGCATCTGTGCGCCTTCTGCCAAGTGCTGAGAGCAGCAGGTCCAGTTCCTGCAAGCGCTCAGGCCACGGCCATGCACAATACGGGTTTCTTCCTGGAGCTCCGCTGAGCGGAGCGTGCCGACTGCCTCCTCTGCTTGCAACTGCAGGACCAGACCCGGATACGGAATCGACGAAAGTCTCGCTGCAGTGGATGCATCCTGGCACTCTCACGTGACCAGAACCAAGCCGAACTTTTGGCACATGGTCCAAGTCAGGCGTCCAGCGGGCGAATCTCTGAACCGGCGTAGGCTTCGTCTGCTGACACTTCCGCGCATAATTTCCTTAAGTCTGGTCGACTCACTGACAACAGCGTGAAGTCGGCCGATGAGTTCCAAAGAATGTGGCAGCGCACTCGTCTGCAAAGGTCTCAGGCAATTGAAGAAAGGATCGAATCCACAACAGTCTCGAAATCCTCGGCATGGGCTACTGTCCGTCGCACTTCCGGCTGGGCTTCACCAGATCCCTAATTATTGATGTTCCCAGTGTCTGCTGCGGACGTCTGCGGCGACTGTGCGTCAGCGCCCGCAGGGAATTTGAACATCGGCAAACGTCGTCGAACACACTCTCATGTCATGACGAATTAGCCGCATTTCCAGCACCAGTAGCTTTGAAGAGCTTGCCATGTTGTCTTGAGATGCTAAACAGTCATGCGCTCCACGTGATGCGGCGCATGCGGCAACTGGTACACCTGGTCCACTGGAAGTCAATTGCAAGAGCACTAGCACCTCATGAAGTTCTGCTGGCCCAAGCATCCTGAAGGTACTTTACTACCTTGCTGTCATGTGCTGGACTTGAGCCAATGCTCGCAAGCTAACTCAGTTTACGCCGAATATTTAGGCGGCTGGGGCATCCAAGGTTCGTTCACTGTCCCTGAAAGGCCACGAAAAATTCGCATCGTAAGCACACTCGCATCGGGCACGCTTTGCTCGAGTTCCACTCGTTCGCCATGAAATACCTGCAAGGCCAAGGCATGGATTACCAGCCTTAACGAAGTCTTCTGACAGCTGCCGTGACCGGCTTTGCTGAGACTCAACCGCTGGAGCTCTGCCTGTGCTCTTCGACCAGCCCCTGCCGGTTGTCCTCGAAGATGGTTTGAAGCTTCAGATGGCGCGTGCCTTGGTCGTGCGGACTGCGAGCTCGGTCAAAAGTCGCTTCGTCACCGAGCGCCTTCGTCCGCTCCAGCAGCTAGGAAGGCCTGGCTGTAGTATGAATCGCGAAGCAATCCCAGCGCACATCGCAAGACAGCAAGCCGTGCCTTGCAAACGAAGTGAGACATCTTGAACTGAAAGCAAACAAGAGGCACCTGCATCAGTTGTACGGAGGCTGCATCCGCTGTAGGGATCCCGCGCTCTGCCTCGCCTCCTCAGATTGATTCAGCTGGAAGGGGCCCTCGATGCTTGAAGTGCTTACCCTCTCGGATGCCTGCGAGGGGAGCTGTGAAATGTGATTGCGAAGATGCTTTCTGCTTGTACCTCGCATGCTGGCCAGCACTTTCCCGTCCAGTAGCAAGCAGCGGAACGGATGTGGCTCGTTACTTGCTGAGAACGAGGCATCCTGAAACACCGCGGAACGTAAAACCATTAGCGCAGCCGGCACAGGGTCGATCGCATTTGCATGGATTTAAGTTCAACCAACATCAATCGACTCTGTCTGCTTGCGCACAGCGTGTCCATCAACACCACATTAGTAGATTGCGAAAGTTGTTTTGAAGCGTTGCCAGGACACCCTGTTAGGCAAGCAGCCAAGCACTGTCGAAGCTGAAGCTGTACATGCTCTGCCAGGTCCCCCGGGCAGCGCTGGCTCTAAAGCTCACTAAGCCATGCTCAGACTTGGAAGTCGCGGCAGACTTGCCCGAGCGAGTCTACCTAGAGACGAGCTTGGTGCGTTCCGGTTGGGACGACATTTTCGGGGTAGAGCTTGGCCGGATAAGATTCCATTAAAGCTATGTTCTAGATTTGAGCTTGGCAATCAATGAACCAGCCGACGTATCATGTACCATAAATAGGTACGTATAATGCTTGCCCGACAGCAAACAACCCGTCTTGTACGTTTGGCGTTTTCATGTTTTAGGTTTCAGATTTGTTGCCCGTTTAGATGTCGCAAGACCTGTTGAGGTCTGGCACGGGTGCTTCCAGGCGACCGGAGTACATAAACACGCAAAACGTGAAAACGCCTTGCAAACGTTGTCTGGCAATATGTCAAATAACCATGGTATTTCTACTACAATCTGTTCTGTGGAAGAGATGCGACATGGGGATTTGTAAGATATGATACTTCATCGGGCCCATCAACCACCCCCATATACCTGCTGAATCCTCGGTAGTGCCTCCTTCTGGAGCCCTGCAAGCTCGACCTGGCAGCTCCTTTCTGGCGTGCAAGCACCGACTCTGTCATTTCCAAGCTCTGCTTCGCGAAGATGCAATACGAACTACATGCTGCAGGCACAGGGTCCTGAGCTGCTCCTCGGTGGTGTGATCGGCCTCCGGCAATGCCCCAGCCCATGCTATTTGTGCAACAGGGGCAGCGCAGGCGGGCTCGTTCTTCACCCTCCCTCCTCATGCGAGTGCCTTCGTCCTACCTGGCTTTCCATCCTTCTTTCGGGGAGCTGTGCGTGGTCTGTGCCTCTCACCTCGTGCCAAACACTTGTTTTTTTGTGGATTGGCCTTGACACCCGGCGCCCACCCTCACGAAGCCAGCTGGCGACTTGGGCATCAGACCCGCAAGGGTCACGGTTTTCGGGTCTTGCTCTGTCTCCGGCTCGCTGCCTGTTGCTGCTCTATGCCCGTTCTGTCTTTTGCTCGTGCCCGCCCCCGGCCGGCAGCCCCGTGCCCTGCTCTGAATCCGGGCCTCAGCACTTGGCGAAGTCGGTCGATGCTGCTGCTTCTGCCTGCTGCAGGGGTCGTTGGCTTGACATTTCTACAGCCACGGGCCTGGACTGAAGGCGTTGGACACTGCTGGCCTCAACTCTTGAGTCAGCATCGCAACTTGCGATTGGGAAACCGGTCGGACCTGTCAGTGGAACTGCGGCTAGCCACCCACATCAGAACTTCATCGTTTTCTGAGACCCGGACTACAATGTTCATGCCGGGAGCTGCCTGGCGCAAGAGCGAAAAGCAATGTGGGCAGCCTTTGCTGGACCTTCAGGCAGAAACTTCTGTGATTAGTCAAGACTGTCCTGTCATTGCGAGCTCCTATCGGACTGTACATGGAAGGGCTCAGTGCTCAGTCATGATGCCCCATGATGCAGAGTCCCTCGGCAACGGTCTTGAAGCCTTCCATGGTCTCGGTTTGCTGCTAGCCAGCAAACCCTGCTGTTGTCTCAGAGTTTGCACTGCCCAGCGGAACCCGGCTGATTCGAGCGTCAGCCGACGACCGCGGTGTGATGTCTTTCGGCTCCAAGTTGTGGGCAAAAGAAACTGATGGATGCAAACGTAAGCCGTTGTGCCAGTTCCGCCCTCCATGTAGAGAGAGGTTGCAATTCTGTGTGAAGCGGTCGCGTTGCTTACAGCTTGAAGCACTCAGGCTTTGCAACTTAAGAAATGCCGCTGGCATGAGTATGAACGGAGACCCAATGCAAGTGTGTGTTTGTACACGCCTGGACATGGCGACTGTCCAAGAGGGGGGGGGGGTGCAAGCAGCTCGTTCAGTCTTGCGCCAACGAAGACACTGAACAAGAGCTAGTGAAATCCAACGGGACGCCGTTGGACGTACCTGCAAGAAGACCGCCCTAAATGTCCCAAAACAAGCTGTTGGTTCTATAGTTGGCCTGAAGTGATACTACATGGTTGCTGCAATCTGTCCAAGTCTCGTCTTGTCCTGTCTGTCTTCTACTGCATCAGCTCGTGCCAAGCCAAAGTGTGTTGTGTGGGTCCGCATGCACGGGCGCGTGCGCGTGGTGTGTGTGTGCACCTCTGTTGTTGCGGCATGAGTCTGGGTAAGTCCCTACTGGCAAGACTTAGTTTCCGCCTTGGCCACCGCAACTGCTGCTGCTTTTGCCATGGCCTGAGCCTCCACGCGATGCAGAAACGCTGGATGAATCCATTCCCTGACTCCAGAACTGCATGGCCTCTTGTGCCATGAAACGCGGAGTGCTGGGCATGGAGGCGCCGGGGCATTGTGACAGTGTGGAGACCTGAAGTGCAGCGCATTCGATGCGTTAGGTGCGTCCGGGAACTTCATGGAACCTTCAGGACTTGCAAGGTGCATATCTCGAGTTTCTGGGAACGGTGCTGCGAATGGTGCCGGCGGAGTAGATGGGCGGCGCAAGGACACCTTGCTCTCAGCATCGGCATGAGGCTTTGTTCCGCTGCTTCTGTAAAGGCCCGAGCATTTTCTGCCGATTGGCTTCTAGGCCCGTGCAAGCCGGGGCTAGGAGATCGAGAACGCCTCAGAAAGAAGCTGATGGAGTATGGCAATCCACGATGGCATTCTCGTTAATTGCCATGCCCGTTAATTGCGAGATAACCCACAGGCGATAACGCATGCCACAGGACACCAGGACGATGCCACGGGATGCCTACCGCGTCTGGCTCTGACTTGGGTGCTGGCCCCTCCCACTGCGCCGTGGAAGCTGCGATGGGTATGGTTGGCGTTTGCACCTACGGAATACGTTCATGCATGCAGCCACATAAGAAAAGCACGACGTGTAAGGCCTGTGGAACTTGCCACAGCACTGGAGGTGACGACGAAATAGTTGCCACGTTTGGCGCCACTGCTGGGCTTTGTAGCTGCGACGCATGCGATTGCGTGGGCAGGACCTGGTGTTGGGCTGGGTGAAGGTGTCCTGTGTATCGATTCTGAAAGGCGTGCTGTGGCTGCAGCGGCACCTGCGAAGGCTGGTGCATTACTGCTGCGAAAGAATCTGCGTCTCCAGCGGATGCCGAGGCCGGTGCTGCCTGGCACGGACCACCTACCAGTTCCAGACTGATTGTGGTTTTGGAAGAGCTCACCAAAGCCCCTCAGCCGATGCGCCCTTTTTCTACAATCGTGGGTCTCAGCGGGGTCTTCAACAATTGCTGAAGCCCTCAAGCACGAAGTCATCCAGCACATTGGGAGGCAATCTCCTGTCCCCTTTCGTGGTGACGGTATGCGATGGTTAAAGGAAATTGTGGGCTTCTGTCACTGAGCTCCCATTTTCCAGGAGCAACTCTACATGAAGAACTCCTTGTGAATTCCTCCCAAACAACCTCGGAGAAGGACCTCCCCGGACACACCGCAGAGAGGTCTCAAGAAGCGGTCTTTTTGCACTTGGACAGTGGAACATTGGACCTCGGCGCTGCGAGAACTGCATGGACACGAGCGGAACAGGTCTTGCCTCTCGGGTCTCGCTCATCGCCAAGAGACATGGTCTCGATTCGGTTCTCCGTGGGATCGAAATATTTGATCTCGCACTTCCCGTTCTCCTCCTGCAAGAAGTTGAGCTTCCGAAAGCGTGCGGTCTGCCATTTTTCCTACACTTCTGACTTGTATCATGGCATCGTCAGGGCAAAACCCAGGGTCCAGCCTTCAGAATCGTGGCCAAGACGGCGCCATGGATGGAGTCGATGCCCTTTCTTTCTAGCTGTACATGGAAACAACCTCATCCCCAAGGATATCTTACTGCATGTCCTAGGTTGGCAGCTTTCAACGGTGTCTTGGCCCAACCTCCACCAGCACCACGTCGCCGGCGCCTAGAAGCTCGTCCTTGATGGACTCTACCTGGCCACCTTCGACTTCTTGGTCCTCGCAGAAACTTGCTTGGATGCTCCACAATTGCTCTGGTCGACCAGCCTTGGACATGAGGTTCTCATCCTCGGCCCGGACACGCGGGGGCTTGAGTCGCTGAAATTCTCACAGATGACAACATCAAGTCTTAGCCTCTGACAAGACCCTTGTCGTGATGTGCGAAACCGCCAAGGTAGCGATTCAGAAATGGCCCTGCAGTTAGGGTATGTCAGGCTCCAAGCATGTTGATTCTATGTACATGCATGCACAAGCTTGGTCTGGAAAGACGATGCGCATATCCCCGAGCACCGCGCGCAATGCTACAATCGGGCCAGACAGAAATGTCTTCCTGCAGCTACAACAGGCACATGTTGAGCAGCAAGCAATTGCAAGCCTGTGCGACGCATTCGCAGAGCGAAACCATGCTGCTTCACATGCTGCCATGCAAGGACTGCACTGCAAGTACAGCAATGAAACAGCTTCCAAGATGCTGAAGCTCAAAAATTTTCTCCGGAATCCCTTGCCCGAGCAGAAACGTGCACACCTTGCAGGGTGAGCGAGTGCAGCCACATTTGCTGAAAGCGGCCAAGGAAGATCTCAGAGAAGAGAAGCTGGGTGGAAGGGATGGAGGCACGTCAGAAGATTCTTTGCCCTCTTACTCGTGCACCTCGTTGCTGAAGTGGTTACAACTGTGCGACAGCAGGTCGTACGTGTGCAGTCCAGTGTATCGCTCCTTGTATGGAGGCAATGGACGACTGCGTCTCTTGCATGTTAGGAACAGCTGTGCAGCACCGCTTCCTGGACTCCAGATTTCAGCCACTGGAGGAACTCCTCTCACAGGGCTTGAGAACTCCGCAGGCCTTGCCGCTTCTTACCTTTGCCCGTCCTGGTGCGTGACGAAAGTATATCCAAGCCGGATCACCGGCAGCTCAGGGACAGCCTCGGACCTCGTTGCTGCTCCAGCAGACGACGTAAAACGAGCACAGCTGAGCGACTCAGTGACGGGCTGCTCCAGTTCAATGCCCCAAGGCTGCTTCAGCGGCTCACCAAATTGCTTCCGGCACGGCGGATTGCTCCGGAAGACTTTGCCACCTTAATTTGCCGGCATTCATACATGAAAACTGCATATGCTCCTGCGGCGAGACTGTTTCCCCTATCTATCTCCCAATAGTTCAACACCAAGACACCGTACCAGTACTCGCTGCCGTAAACCAGGACGCCAGTGTGCACAGCCTGCTGCAAGCCGCAATGATGTTCCTGTGACTCCTTTGACTGTGACGGACTGCGTGTGGCCGTATCCTGGGCCTCGGCACTCTTCCCAAGGAGTAGCGGCCCAAGTTTGGCTGCCATTCCTTTGCTAGCTGACCGGCTCACAGTCTTAATCGCCTGCCCTTCTGCAAGATACCACCTCTGTTTGTAGCAAGGTGCCCTTGGAGATGTCGTAGAGAAGCAACTCGACCTCAACGATGCGCCATGCGCCGAGCTTGTACAGGCAAACAGGCCGTCGAGCTGCAAACGTTCACGTGGCATAATACTACTCGCCGTGACTGAGATGCTACAGCTGGATCAAAGCTGTACTTGAGCTTGAATCCAAGCGCCACGCAGGCTGCTTCCTGGGTACAGCACATCTTCAAGAGTCATTTGATTTCGATGGCGACAGCTTCCGCGCAGGCCGCTGACAGTCAATACTACAAACGACAGGGAGTGGCATCCCTCCCCTTCCGACCAACTTGCACATGGCTGTGCGTTCCAAGCATCTTCCGCCCAAGCACATATGCCATCACCTCCCAGAGGTCCACCCGTCCATCCAAGTCTACCTCACGAGCAAGTCTCATGGATCCAAGCACGCGCTTGAACAAGCTAGATAATATGTGTGTACCTGCGAATATGCCTCTATTTATATACACATGCACATCTATGTGTGCATACAATATATGTGCACATGTTTGTATTCGTACACATGGTGTGTACGTATGACATGCAGACATACACATGTATGTATGTATGTATGTATGTATGTATGTAT
>CAJNDT010000243.1:85121-137778 GCA_905221615.1 Symbiodinium sp. CCMP2592
TCCAACATGACTTAAAATCACCATTCGTACTGAACTTCTGAATGTCGGAGATCGAATATACAAAAATGATTGAGATATTTATGTCGCGCAGTATATACATTACAGAGAGAGAGAGAGAAGCATTATTATGCGTTTGACTCAACCGGAGTCAAATCAAGCCTTCAGAGATCTTGCTCGCATTATCTTTTCTGAATAAAGTTTCTGAGTTTCTGGATTACAGATCCACGAGCCTTGACCATAGCCGAAATCTGTACACGTGGAAGCAAATGGCGTTAACATCCTCCCTCCTCCTGTATCTCAGTTTGGAGACACAAGGCAGGAAAATTACGGCATTCACATATGGAAGCAGGGACTATGTCTAGCACTTTGGGCCATCATGTATCAGCACGGAAGGCCGAATCTTGAATGATGAAGATACAGCCCTCTGTCGTGTCTCGCTCATTGCTCGCGGATCTCGCGGAGGCTTTTTGGACATATCCGCGGCTTCGGAAGGAACCGAATGGACCCTGAGCAATCGAGGCGCAGAAAACCTGTCAATGTCTGACTCGACATTCAGGCACAGCGCTCGTGCATCGCGGATGGCGGCTCGATGCCGCGTGTAAGGCCGGGCTCTGTGCAACGACGCAGCAGGATTCAAGCTCTCCCCCGTGAGTAAACTGGCCATGGATGGCGTTGGCACTTCGGTGGTCTCGGAGACTGGGACTTCTGTGTCAAGAGACAGAGCGGCCGCAGCCGCGATTGCTGTCCGATGCCTGCCGGCCACACGAGACTTGGACAGCGCATCTCTTGCCATCGAAAAGCTTTTGACCGGAGGGAGTTCTTTTGCTGAAGGAAGCAGTGGTGGCTTCGAAGTCGTTGATAGACTTCTCGGTCTTCTGCGCTGTCTCTTGTTGTCCTCGCTGCGCTCGGATTGGGCTTCCTTGCACACAACCATAGAACCTACTGGACGGTTCAAGCTGTGATCGCGCTGACGCTTCGGATCTTGTCGATCGAACTCTTCCTCACCACCGTCGCCACCACTGGGAGCCTTCAACGAGGATCACTGTCGTGCCACTGTCTTATTCACTCTACACATCTGTAGAAGACGCCACATCCCTGCCTGCACCATGTCAGTCATGCGTGCCACAGGCGGCACAGATCTACAGTGTGGCCTGCGTGTAAGTACAGCTGCAAGGTCAGGATCAGTCCAGCAATGCAGCTTCTCAAGTCGACATCTACAAAACAACCGTAGAACTTGTCAGCAGCTGCCTCAACTTCGTGCGACTTTGGAGGGTGTGACTAGCACCGCGTGCCATGAGGCATCATGTTGCTCACATTGCTCACATACATTCAAACAACTCGCACTCAAAAGCGCTGAATCTCATCCACAGGAGGACTGCTAACATCACCCAAAAACGAGCCCCGAAACACGAAAGCACGTGTTCACAATGTCTGTCTTGATCGGTACTGTGCCCACTCCTCCACACTTTCGGAGGCGATGTCGGCTTCACGGGGCGAGGTCTTGATTGGGTTGTAGCCGTGTGGGCTTCCTGGCAGACATGCTTCAAGAGGAAATGACGTAGACAGGCCACATGCCTAAACAATCATGCGATGATGGTGCCAGCTGTTATGCTGAATCAGTTCGTTGCCAACCCTGGACTTTAGTCAGACTGCGCACGCCTCTGGGATAGCTTCGGCATCCGGTTCGGAGCCTCCGTCCACGTCCTTCGTGCTGCAGGATGACCCTCTGCTGAAGCAGCAGTTTAACGCGACCAAGCTCTGACTTTGTGTGTCTGGCCTGCGTTGCATGTTCGTATCTGATGTGTTGAGCGTGGCCGGTGTCCTCGTTCTGGGGTTCCTCCGGCTCCGCCGGAACGAAGAACGCGGATGAGAAACTCTCTGGATCCTCTGCCATGTCAGCGAAGCCCATGAATGCCCATGCAGCGCAGCAAAGTCCTTGATGCAGTCCCAGGAGATCCATGACGAGGACTCAGGATCCTCTTCTACTTGTACCTTAGACAGGAATCAAGACAAGTAAGGGCGCCGGCCAATGCAAGCATCGCTATCTCGAGGCAGTGCAGAGCAAAGCAGCATGGAGCTGTAAGACGGGGAATGCCACACGCTGCCAGCTTGTTTCAGTGGACATCATACGACCATGAAGTGCCGTGCAGCTGCTTCCGGCCGCATGTAGACCTGCGGTACGACCTCGACTGAAGCGAGGTCTTCGTCAAGGGCGGGTTCGCCGCACAGCAGCTTTGGCGTTGGAGCGCCTTGCCACGACATGATGTCTGTCTGCTGCAGTTCGAGAATACCCTTTTCCTGGACTTAAAACAGAATTCATGAGCCGCCAGTGCAAGCCTCGACCTTCGATGGCAAGACGAGCTCGGGGCTCTGCAATCCCGCTGTAGGGCAACGCCATCGCTGACAGTGCCTACGGCACCGCAAGCTGGAAGAGGAAAGACCGAAGACCATCTCAGATCTGACTCTGTCGTGCCTGCACTGGCGCATGCTTGTTGCAGGGAAGAGCCACGCAGGATGACTGGCTCAAGCTGTCATTCCTCGCACAGACGGTCATGAATGAAAACTGCAGCTGTGCAGAAAACTGCCTATTCCTCTCACTGACCATTGAATCGTAAACGAACACTGCAAGAACGCCGCTGACTGAAGTGCTGCTGTGATGCAAGAGCTCCGAAGCTTCTGGAGGCATGCCGGCGGCGTCCATCGCAAGTGAGCTCATAGCCAACCTGATCAGAGGCAACACGTAATGCAGGACTCGGACTGCACGCTCTGGCGTTCTTGACTTCCCCTGCTTGAGGGCCAAGATGCTCGAAGTTGCTCGGCACCAGAGAGGTGGATACCTGCATCTGCAGTCGAGGAATCCGAACCTCACTGCCGCTACCAGTAGTACACATGAGACACGGCCCGTCCTGGAGAAAATCGAGTAGGGCTCCAGAGCTGCTTCCAGTGATCACGGCTTTCCTCAGCTCACTAGGATCTGACGCATGAGGCTTGTTCCGTTTTTCCTTGCTCCATGCATGCCTTCTAAAATAGGAACCCTTGTGCTTTCTCCACATTTGGTTCTTCGTGAAGCATCCCTGCAACAATAGGCTTGCGATGGCTTGCGCAAAGCTTGTTGTCGCCCTTGCGTGAGCTTGCGCACGCTCGAAGGGTATGCACGTTATCAAACACAGAGTTCTCGCTAATCGCCCTCTAATCACGTCACAAAAACTCGCCAACGAAAAAAATCCTAACATGCGCATATGCAGCACCGAAGGCCAAGGCACCACATGTTCGCCGCTGTCGTCAAGGATGCACAATAGCTCTGAGGGCAGGCATCTTGCCAAATGTGCAAACCTCGGAAGGCTAAGTGCTTCCACTTCTGTCTGGCTACAGTGGTGTAGCTGAAACCAACCAGGCAGCTGCTGCTACAAATGCCCGAGGATGAGTATGTCACCCCAGGCTGTACTACACTCCTGGCCGGCGGAGCAGCGGCAGATGCTGCAAGAATCACACATGCATCCCTGCGAGGCCGTTGTATCTCACCGAAGTCCGAGTCAAGGCAAACAAGTCTGGGTTGCCAATATAAGGCTACAGCCTAGCATTATCTGGGGAACAAAAACTGGCTCGTCTCCCGACAGGAATCGCGCATGAAAGAATCCCAGTCCTTGCAACCGCTGCAAGGCGACAATCCAAGAAGGAGGCTAGGGAATCCTGAGGCTCAGACAGCTTGCAGCCTTGAACTATCTGACTATCTGGTCAGGGGCGATTTGGGCGACTGAGGCTGGGTCCATGAAGGCCTGCTCCTGCAACAGCGGGACTTGCCACTGTGCCACGGGGCAGGAGTACTGCTGACAATCTCCCGGAGTTTTCCTCAGAACTTGAGCACATCAGTGCGATCGCGTCAGGCTCCAGAAACTGCCATCCACCATCAGTCAAAGCGGCAAGCGATTGCAGAAATATTGAACCTCACTCAGATCTCAGAATGCTGCAGGGTTATGGATGCTTGATAACAGGCGAAACTCTGCGACTCTCCGATTTGGTAGGGATGCTTGCGGCTGAAGTAGCACGAACCATCTGCGGAAACGGTGCATGCCTGCATAGGACGACCTTGACATCCACACGGCATGTTGCAGTTGCAGGTACAGCTGCAATAGCCCCAATACTTTGCGGCCTGCTGCTCGCGTTGAAGCAACACCACGTTGCCGACACAGGCCTCAGAAACCCATCCAACATGCTAGAACAGGCACCAACGACGAAACGGCTTTCCTTGAACTTCTGGCAAGTTTCCCACACGTCGCCAGGCAGTGGGTGAAACTCATCTCCAACCTCAGCGACCCGGTTTGGTGCTCAAACAGCGAACTATGCAAGAGTAGAGAAGAAAAGTGTGCGAGTGCTGCCGACCCTTGCGGGACAGGCTGTACATCAAGACTTAGTGCCTGGAAAAGGCCATCAGGATGGACATTCCGGGACCATGTGCACGGCTTCTTGTCCATGAGTTGGGCTGTCTGTGGTGATCTGCGAGAGATCAACGGAATTATTCCCTCTCGGCTCAGAAGGTAGGAGAGGACCATGCCACGACTGTCGGCTGCTGATGGGCTCCACGGAGCTACTGAACTACCGGGAACACTACGAGTACACCCAAATTGACGTGGCTACTAAATGAGTGTCCTCCTTCTCATTGTTATGCCTCATGCCTCGCTGAAACAACTACATCACGGAGCTGATAATAAGACTCGTGGGGGCTTTGGTCTTAGAGACCTGACCACAGCTGGTGGTTGTGAAGATGTGCCATCAAGGCAGACCCAATCTGAGCCCCTCGCACGGAAGTGGCCAGATCCGCAGATTGCAGTCGCAACCCACGCCTGGGCACCTGCTCAATAAAGGTGTAGTTTGAGGGTGGGAATGCGTTCCGAGTATTTTGTCGGTGGTGGAGACTCGGGGCGAGGGTTCTGCTTTACGGCGAGCGGATACTGTTCCGTGGCAAGTAGCTTTCAAGCATCGCTCTGCGGAATTCCAACACCATGTTGCAGAGTCTTAAAGGCCAGTGAGAAATTTCAATTTAGGGAAACCTGTGAAGCCAGGCCGCGCCTGACGAACAAAACCAGCTGAATCCAACGATCTCAACGATGTCTGACGACTTGGCATGATAGATACACATCCATGTGCAGGTACGTATTCGTGCAATTATGCACCTGCTTGCTTTTTGTAAAAGTACATAGAAACGAAACTGCAGGTACATCATGCATCTATGAACTCACGGTGTCCCTGGCTACAAAAGCGTTGTTGCTCTGCTCCGGGTCGGAACCTCCTGGCCCAGACTCATGCCACTCTGTCCACCCAATCCAACCATCCGGCCCAAGCTGAAAACGACATCTTCATCCAATCTACCATGTGCAACGTCCTGGGTCGATGGATGATGGAGTTACCTGAAATCGCGTGAACTAGAATAACTATTTACTGTGGTGGAAACAAGAACAACGACTTGAAGGAGTTCCAGCGTTCGCCCAGTTCATCTGAACCTCCGTCCGCCAACTTTTCGTACATGTGCATCTTCAGAAGCAGCAGATTTTGACAGACTCTGGCAGACACCCACATTGCGAGAAACTCAAGTTGATCATGCTTGAAGCATCTGAATGGGCCTGGTGCCATGCACAACTGCTGCACTGTCCAGAATCGAATCAGCACGCACTGTTTGTTTGTTGTGTCTAAGTCAGTCGCGAATCACTGTCACAGGAAATATGACACGCCGACACGCTCAAACGGAACTCGAAGGGCACCTCCGACTAAATTTGAAAGGTCATGTTGATGAAGTAGTGCAGACTGTGGTAGTAGTGCAGGTGCAGGTAGTGCGTGAGAAGGATTCGGAAAAAGCCTCGAGCAGGAGCGCGGTTGGTGTGCGACATGGAGACCATGATGCTGGGCATCGTTGGAAGGCCGAGCCACACAAGATCCGAAGATGCCGTGGGCTCAAAGTTTCCTGAGCCCTGCGACGTCCTGCATCACGAAGCATTCGTACGACAAGGGGAAACTTACAAGACGTCATGTTTTGAGTCGTGAGAGTGAGGCTAGGGACGCCGATACGGCCTTGTAGTGCCCCGCTCAAGCCTGGACCATTGTGGAGGTATCCTTGTCTCCACACAAGATACTGAAATGTCTGTCCAGCACGAGGCATCTGGGTGCCCCGACATGAAGGATGTTTGCGCATCGGAAACGGTACGTTCCGAAGTCAAAGATGTGAAGTCGTTGGGTCCAAGCTTGAGACCTGCGGAATGACTTGGCTTCCGCTGAGGCCCCACCCAAATGTGGCAATCACGAACCGGTGCGCAAGCGAAGGCTCCTGGTTCTCTCGCAGAGTTGTGCGATGGAGCGAACTCCAGTGACGTTGCTGCCGTCGTCTCGAAAGACCTGAGTAGTGCAAAGAAGATGCTTTGCACAAAACCAGACTGCTCGCAATTGCAAACGGCACCGCCATGGAAGCGGGGCTTCGGATCTCAGGGCCCCCGGGGCCCCTGCGAACAGCGTGAGGAAGGCCGCCTTAAGCTGGCGCCATCCTCGTTTCGAGTACCTCTCCCGAGCACTGTCTGCATTTACGCTTCTCCTTGAAGCGGCTTTCCTAGATTCTCTTGTTGTTTGTCCGGGCAGATCAGCAACGATCTTGACCATGTCTCTTACGTTCTCTTGTGACTCGGTGACATCCATGGCTCTGATGAAGACTTGGACTCCGCTCCTCCCGTGCCCGTGGGCCTCCCGCAAGCGCTACAGCAGTGGTGTGCTCTGAAGCAGCCTGCAATAAGAGCAGGCTCTGCCCACTCCGCATCGTGCTATGCTTCGAGAGTCGGGCCATGTCGGGCCTCCGAGCCGCGGCGAGAGCCTGGTGCCAAAGCAGCAGGCGGGCCCTCCGGCAAGCCCCAGAGCATCCTGGGCGGAGCACTTCGGCTGAGGAGCTCTTAGCTCAGTGCTTCAAGGCTTGTTAGTGGCATACAGATTCGGGTCGAAAGATGCGAGCCACAATAAGACGCATCGTGTCCACGAGTTTCGCTCACTGCCGACAGGCTCATGAAGAAAAGCCTGGTTAGCATCTTACCATTACTAGCCCCCTGAGGAGCAAAGCCCCGCAGTGATGCCCGGAGTTGTGTGCCATCCCCTCGTGGCCTTTATCGTCATGTCAACACACTCTCCGCTCCTGGCTACATCTAGGGCATTTTATCAGCCAGCTTGCCGGAGCCACACACGTCTGCACAAGTCCACCATCTGTTCGCACAACCAACAGTAATCAGCATCTTAGCGCAGTTTCCTCCACATTTTTCCTATAAATGAAAAATGGCACATAGCTAAACGCTATCTGCCTGCAGCAGGCCAGCTCACGAACAAGCCAAAACGAAGTGCCAATACAAGACGGGTAGGGTTCCCTCGCGCACTGACGAACGGCCAAACGTATCATGAAGAATGGGATGTACAAATGCGATTTCATGTCAGAAGAGTGCCAGTGATCTTGTTTTGGCAGTATGAGTAGTAACAGATGGAAACAACGGCTGTGGCACAGTACAGCATCTTGACCCCCTAACAGATAGCTTGGCAAACATGGCTGACGACTGTGAACTGCAGTCAGGTGTCTGCTGTCACGCACAGCGGGGATGCTACGCGACAACACTCTTCGATTTGACCAAGCAATGGCAGCACGCACACATCCATCAACAAGATTGTGCCAATCAGCCAATGATTACCTGGTTCCACCCAAGACTCCGATGTCATCCAATAAGCTACGAACCTAGCTTAATCCCTGTAATTACCCAGCATGGCACGATTGCACGGGTCTACATTTCTGGAATTCGGCCATCCGCTCTCGATGTTCCAGCGCCGTCGCACTTCTTTGGTGCGAGAGGCACATTTCTCCGGTAAGCGTCGCCGCTGGACGCGCAAGTGTTCCAGGCACCTAATCTTCCCACATGAGCCGCATCGCGTGTGGCAATGCCGAACTCTATGTCCACGGGACAAGCCTGCAGGCATCTGGACACCGGAAAGGCACGAAAGCTGGACCACATATTATCTTATTGCGAGTTGTACGCATTACTGCCAGCGGCGCATGGCTAGGACCGTTCCGGCTGGCTTTTCCAAAAGAAGCAACCATGCCTGTCTTAGCGGTGGTCGAGAGCCACGTAGTTCCTCATGGAGAACATACTTGGCATGCAAACCATCAAAACAAATCAAACACCAGCAGTCGAAAAGTCAAGCGTACTGCTGGCCCGCGTTGGTGGATCCCCGGCGCCACGGGCCTTGACGGTAAAAGGGAAAGCAGGGGGGGGCCGCTGAATCCGGGTTTATTTGCGAGCTGGAGCTGTGTGTTCTGTAGCCTCGTATGCAATGCTAAACACACACACACACACACACACACACAGACACTCCTACATGTAGTCAAAACTTGCCGCAGCAGGCTCTGGAGGTACATCAAGAAAGGGATGAGAATGCGCACAAGAACATGATGGCAGAATCACATGGCCAAACATTTGAGTGACATGACTTCAACCTCGCAGGGAGTGCTGGGCAACAGCAGAATCCGACATGTCGACCTATCATCACAGTCGATTCTAGTAACGTAGCCGCATGTTGCCGTTGACTTTGCAGATTGCAAACAGTGCTGGGCACAGAAGCCCATGACGCCATTTGTCGAGTTGACCCTATACTGGATACTGATGCGGCCGCAGCCGGATGTGATTGATTTCGAAAGGACTAGCACAGCATTGCTCGCCTAGATGTTCATGTCCAAGCAGGAGGCACCCCCATGTTTACATTGTGTAATTTTCTACGTTTAATCCTCTAGAACCTAAAATGGGGTACACATGCCACCTGGTTTCTGGGCGTAGCTACAACCCGCAGTTCCAGCTGACAAGTAAACCAGGTTTTAGTTGTACACAGGGGGATGAAGCATGCACCCGATATCGACATCATGCAACCAAGTGTCACAATAGATCCCATGCAGGGCCAGCGCAGGAGGTCAGTGACCTAGTTTTCAAACCACTTGCTCACTAACTTGCTCAGGCCCGATGCCTGCTGCCAAGGCTCTGATGACAGAGAACGACCAGAAGAGGGAAGGGAAGGTAAATGAAACCCAGCCTCGGCACCCAGAGCTGTTGCAAGACTTCGCAGGTTGCAAGCTGGTGCAAGTTCACACTGCATGCGCCGAGCTCTTACATCGTGACTCTGAACGTATAACTCAAGCTCTCAAACCCAATCCACAGGCATTGATGCGGGCTCTGAAAGGCTGAGCTCTCAGAAGGTCTAAACTGAGGCAGCAGCACCGCAAAGGTCCAGATGTAAAAGTCCAGGACAGTTCGGATCTGTCGCTGTGGCAGCTGTGTAACTGTGTGTGGTGCTTCGTTCAAGGGATTTCCAGACGTAGTAGGGCACGGTGCAAATCTTTCTAATCTTTCTGTGTGGCGAAGCCAAAGAAGCACCATTCTCCAACCCCTCAGGCCAGGACCACTCTGGGGTCCTTCCAACAGGGCACTTTCAGAGCGTTTAGGGGAGTGGGCCTAGCCTCGTCTCGAAGGCCCTCTGAGGCGCCTCCATCAGAAGGAGCGGAGCTGGCCTGGCCGCACCATCCCATCCGCCCCAACCTTGTAGGGCCGACTAAGGGGTCTGAGACCGATTGTAAGATCGATGTCCGCTATGTCTTCGAAGCATTTATTTGCTTCGGTGGTCTGCACGCGGGCCGGTGTAGGCAAGATTTAGAGATTCGACGGAAGCCCACGAAGAGGGGCACCCTACATTGACATCGCCCAGGACTCAGAATCTTCGCTGTTCTGCAGAGGCTTACCAGGCATGGCAAGAGGATTCGCCTTCACAGTGTTGCAATGCTGCAAGCTTGTCTGTGCGGCACGGCTACATGCCCGGGAATTTTTCGTGGGTGGCTAATGGGTTGCCGCCAGTTCACGTCTCAATGTGCGTCCATGAGATGTTCTGCCGCGGGCAAACGTGCCAACATTTCACCGACAACTTGGGTATCTGTCATGCGGTTTGAGTTCGTGACTGAGGCACAGGCTCGTGGAAAGCGACATGTTGACGGCAATGTCCTCACGACTGCTGCGGATCACATACTTATGTACTCTCACCTTTCCTCACAGGATGTTTGCCTGGCATCGTTTCTGGGTTTCAGACTACTTGTCTGTTGTCCATCCCCATCTACATCACAATGAAATCCCACTGCATCCCCCCGCTGCATATACGGAAGCTGAGTGCGTGGCATCCAGCTGTGCGGCCAGCCGCTGTGTGACCTGGCAATCTATCCCGCCCGCTCCTGCCACATCCTGGCACCCAACAGGCGCTTCAACCCAAACTTGGCCTCCTCGCAGTTTTGAACATCGACCTGCGCCACAGGCCCCGCCTTAGAGGAGGCAAAACCCAGGGCTTTTGGACATCTCTCTCTCTCTCTCTCTCTCTCTCTCTCTCTCAGAGTCAGAGAAGGTTTGTGGAGTTCTGTGGAAGGAGCACATCGGCCGGCGGTGAGTCTCGTCATGCTGACAGCCTGGGCAAAGCCGGCTGAGAGAGCCATGGGAGGTCCCAGGTGTCCTCAGGAGAGCACAATGCCGCAAATGGCACGCCGTCCGTTTTGACCTCGGCTTACAGCATGAAGGGCTCCACAAATTGCTTTTCAGCCTTGTAGTGCTGGAAACAGGGACTTGAGACGTCTCCCTCGATGAGAAACCAGTTGTGGGTCTCCAAGTGGTGAACGTATTATAAGGATCTTCACGATGACTTCATGAGGCGTTTCCATTCAGCGACCATCAATGTTCTTGCAGTGACTATACAAGCCACCTGCAATGAAACCTGATGAACGGCACTTGCCTCAACCATACGTTGAAGATGCAAGATTTAACTCTTTACCCTGTCCAGGTCCAGAGGCTCGAAGCATGAACGCAGATGCAGACCGAGCAAACGGCGTCCGCAGCCGTTAAAGGCAGCCCTCAAGCAAGACAGGTATCAAACACTTGCAATGTCTTGCAATGTACACAAGTACGGTGAGGCAGCGGGCCGTATCCCCGTGGTACTCACTGCCCACGCGCACACCTGTTTGCAGCCTGATGGAGCTGATGGAGCAGAGTTCGTTTGCCGGTTCAGAGTCCTGTGCTTTCACAACTCAGCTACGCACGTTGCTCTGGACCGGAGCACCGCAGAATGGGCTCCACAAAGAGAGAGCAGTCTCGCCAACCTCAGTTGATCGGCTGAACAGACACAAACGCGCCGAGGACTAGGAACCACTCCGGCCCCGAAATGCCAACTTTTTCCTTGCCGCCTCGCATACGTTCAGGACATACTTGCAAAGCCGCTGATCAGGGCGGGCTACCCACTCACGAAATTCGCTGGTGCAAGAGCTGAGACCAATCAACTCCTGGAAGTTCAGATGTTTGACTGGAGTCCTGATGGCTTTTCGACGAGGGCTGCGGCCAAAACCTGCAGAACATCACCATGAATCCAGCCAGCACCTCCAAAAATGTCGGCAAAGCACATCATGCCCAACTTCCGTGGGCCTCCTTGTTTTTGAATGGTGATCTTACGAGTTGGTGTGCCACTTCCAGAGTGTTTACCAAGGACACCACGTCGTGGAGCACGATCATTGGCGCGAGGATGGGGCGATGAGTCACGTTGTTGCCCAACTAGGTCAGCTTAGCTCCACTTGCGACATGTCCACATTGCGTTACTGGGGGATACTGCCAGTGGTGTACGCCGAAAAGAGGGCACACGAAACTTGTCCGAATTTCATCCAAAGCTCTTGTGACTGTCACAAGGCCGTGGGCCGCGGGATCGATCTGCTTTGATGTGCTTGAGCCGTGGCCCTCTTGGCGAGGGCGACGGCAGGTTTTCAGTTTCCTTCTCCTGTGGTACTGATTGGAGCGGACACTCCCACGTGCCTTGTGCCCCGACCGTGGCTTTCCCAGCGGCCATGGTGCTCCTTCCCTTCACTGCTTCGGGGAGAGCTCCGGCAGCTTCGGCTCCGGCGTCTGTCGGGTGAGCTCTCAGGCATCGGCGGCATCGACCTTCTGCCGCTTGCAGGGTGCAGCCCTCTGCGCAGACTTTGAGATTAGCAGGACTTCGCGAATATTGGAGCGGCCATCTTCGATGACTTTTTCTACCGCGACATGGAAGCCGGCATCCTTGCAGGCCGTGGCAAAGGAAGCCTTGGCCGATGACTTCTCTGGGTCTGCTGACGCAAAGTAGTCAGAATGATGCCCTCCCCTACCGGTGCCCGTCAGATTGCAACTGCAACTGAGATGCTGTACCACCGCCACATCCGAAATAGAAGCGCTTCCCCGCAAACAGCGCCCGGCCGTTTGCAGCCAAGTGCTCCAGCAAAGCCAGAAGATCAGGGTAGAAGTCTACCTGGAGGAGCTGTTCAGGGCAATACCTGCTGTGCGAGGTCACACATGAATTTGAGAAACGATTGGCCTTGTAAACAGCTTCTGACGCGAGGATGACATCGTACTGCAGCTCGGCAGCTTCCACCTGTCAGGATCTGAGCCGACAAGACACGTTCTAATCAGTCACTTCTGCGTGCCCGTGTTCCCGTGTGCCTGTGTGATCCTGTGTGTGCGTGTGCCCATCTGTCGGTCTGTTGGTCGGTGGGTCTGTCGACCTGCCTGTGTATGCGTATGCAGTGTGTGGTGTGTGGGTAGGCAGCAGTAGTAGTAGTAGTAGTAGCAGTAGTAGTAGCAGCAGCAGAAGTAGTAGTAATAATAGTAGTAGTAGTAGTAGTAGTAGTAGCCGTAGCAGTAGTTGTAGTCGTCGTCGTAGAAGTACTAGTTTTGCAGCAGTCGTAGTAGTAGTAGTAGTAGTAGTAGTAGTAGTAGTAGTAGCAGTAGCAGTAGTAGTAGTAGTAGTAGTAGTAGCAGCAGCAGCAGGAGTAGGAGCAGTAGTAGTAGCAGCAGCAGCAGTAGTACTGGTCGTAGTAGTAGTAGTAGTAGTAGTAGTAGTAGTAGTAGTAGTAGTAGTAGTAGTAGTAGTAGTAGTAGTAGTAGTGGTAGTGGTAGTGGTAGTGGTAGTGGTAGTAGTAGTAGTAGTAGCAGTAGTAGTAGTAGTAGTAGTACCCATGCGCGCCTCCTGGCGCCTGGTGTTTTGCTCTGTTTTCAAGTGTTTCGGGGAGGTTTTGGGTTGGGGGGGGGGTGGGGGGGGGGGGTTAATAACGACATGGTCGACCGCAATGGTTTTCTTGTTGCCAAAAACACTGGCAGTGCCGGTACTTTGGAGCGTTTTATGGGGCCTTTTCTTCGACTGGGAGGGGAGGGTTTGGTGGGGGTGTCAATCACGACTTGCTGAACCGCGATTTTTGCCGAAAACGCAATCCCCACGGTGTGGCTCGATTTTCGTGTGTTTTCGAAGCATTTTCTTCCACTGGTGCGGGGGCATCACTAGCATCATCATCGTCATCCAAAAGTGTAATTAGTAGTAAAACAAAGTCGTTTTTTACAACGTACCCAAACTGCGATTTTCACAAAACCCTGTAAAAACCGATACTTTTGACCTTCGAACTACTGGCCGTAGTCCTCAGTCCTAATATTGGCTTCCAATTACATGCACATCGTTGGCATTCTCAGCATCTTCATCATCATCATCATCAGTAGCATCACTAGCATCATCATCGTCATCCAAAAGTGTAATTCTTAGTAAAACAAAGTAGTTTTTGACAACGTACCCAAACTGCGATATTCACAAAACCCTGTAAAAACCTATACTTTTTACCTTCGAACACCTCCAAACTACCAGGCGCCAGGCAAGCCTAGTAGTAGTAGTAGTAGTAGTAGTAGTAGTAGTAGTAGTAGTAGCAGTAGTAGTAGTAGTAGTAGTAGTAGCAGTAGTAGTAGTAGTAGCAGTAGCAGCAGCAGTGGCAGTAGTAGTAGTAGTAGCAGTAGCAGCAGCAGTGGCAGTAGTAGTAGTAGTAGTAGTAGTAGTAGTAGCAGGAGTAGGAGGAGGAGGAGTGGGAGGCTGCTTGAATTTTCTTCCTTCGGACGTGCTGCACATCCGGCTGTTCCACCTCTCCGCAGAGAGGTGAGTTAATCAGAAACCTGCCCTGCCTGGCCGACTTTGTTACTCAACTGCCGAACGTAGAGCTGGGGATACGGTTATGTATCAAATGTGTGGCCTTCTGCTTCAGCACCTTCCAGTCACCGGCAACGAACCGAGCAGGTGGAATAGAATCCTTTCCTGCAAACACCAGCAACATGTAATATAAGGGCCTCGGCTCGCAGGTCGGAGGCAAACTAGCGAGCAATCACTCCTGTTTCTTCATCCGGCCCGCCGATTTGGATGTCATTGGCAGCACAGTTGGCGGCAGTGATGTGGCGCAGTGTGCTTTCACCTAGGTTTCACCCCGGAGACGCAGAGTCTGCGAGACCACAGCAACAAACAGCTTACGTCTTTCAGATCTTCGCTGGCCAGCGTATCATGTTCTGACAATTCCGTCGGCGAATGCTGCTCTCCATCTTCCACCGCCGGATCATCCAATGTTCTCCGGTAGTATGGCTAACATGACAGCAGACACCTTGAAGCCCTCTCCGTCTCGCAAGTCCAAGCCCCAGCCGCAAGTCGTGTTCGCGAGATACCGTCGCCCCAGCACTAGCTACTCGAATCACTACTGTAGTAAAGCGCAGAAACCCCAGTAGGGCTTTACTGCGGCCCAGGCGCTGAGGTCGTGGAAGTCCACGCGGTAGCCGTGCCGCAGGGCCAACAAACCTGGAAGGCCATGCCCGGCCCCCAGCTCCAGCACGCGGCCCCGGGAGCATCCAGAGTCGGAGCCAGGCTCAGGCCCAGGCTCCCTCCTGCGCTCAAGGACACAGCAAAAACAAGGCGAAAACGTTCGTTACTTTGCAACGGATCTGCGCCTCGGCTGAAGGCCACCTTCCGCAAGGTGCCGTGCCAAATCCAGGGCGCCCTCAGGGCCGAATTTCCGATAGCTCTGTCGAAGCCCATGCCAAAACCCAGGCCTCCCACAGCAGCCCTCCTGAGGCTTGGTCTACTGAGTCCGGCTGCAACTCCTGGCAAAGCGGCGCCAAAACACCGCTCGGCAAGTCATGTTGAAAACATCGAACACAGCGAGCTTGCGCCACATTTCACTCGGCACCGAACACGTGTCAGGACAACGAACAACAGCCGCCTACCGTCTACCCCTGGAACCCAAGCGAGGGCAGGACTGCTACAAATATCAGTGTCCGGTAGCATTCGTTTAACAAACTCACAAAGGCAAAGCCATGTTATGTAGGAATGCAAGGGTGGTCCAAGATAGCTATCCGGATAGAATCTGTCACTCATGCATATGAGTCGGGTGGCTTGCCCAAGGGGCAACGTCCCGTAGTACCTTCGAACTTCGACTGGTGAATTGAACTGGTGCAGATATCCATAAGGAGTCTCCGGGCAGGCTGATCGCCCAGCAGCTATGCAGCCAAGGTCGGCGACAGCTGACCAATGAGAGTCCCTGCTTCAAAAGTCTTTTCGACTTCGTTCGGATCCTAGCTCGTCTAGCTGCGTTTGTAAACACGCTGCCTTTGCTTGCGCACTACCCAGCTTTCTTGCAGCCTCTAGCTCCCGCTCTTTTCCTTCTTTGTGCTCTTCTTTCATATGCGCTATCTCTCTTTCATGGGCTTCGGATAGCCGTGCTGATATCTCTTTGGACACATTTCTTGTTGTCAGCTTCGCCAGAGCAGCAGCCGCTCCTGATGTGAGTAGTCCCTGCATATCTGCTTCGGCTTTGCCACTGCTTGGCTAGGAGGAGCCGGCACTACGGGCCGGAACTACGGTCTGACGTCCCACTTCTTCTACGGACTTGCCTCCTTCTAAAGGAGACTCAGCTGCCCCCTCGTGCAGCATCTCAATTTGTGGCCCCCTGCGAATGCCCATGGCATCTCTCACGGTGGTTCCTTGCTCTGCGAACGAGCCTGCATGGCAGCTCTGGACGTGTCAGGCGTTGACTTCGCCGCTGTCCCTTTGGCGGCTGTCATGATGCCTTTCGCAGCAGACGCCGGGCGCTTGGAGAGCGGAGTTGACGGCTTCGCCGTTGTCTCTAGATGCCTCGCCGTCAGCCCCCCAGCTGGAGGGATGGTCCTCTATCTGTTGGGTCGTGCAGGAGACAGATCCGCAGCTCTTTCGAAGTGCGAAGTCTCCGAGCTCATGGTCTGATGGCTCCAGGATGCACGAGCAGCTAAAATAGAGGAGGGTCTTGCCAAGACATGAGGCCAGGCTGGAGCCATGCGTGTTTAAATGGTTGCAACCCAAATGTTGACATGCAGATGCCTGGCAAAAGAGATGCGGTAAAGTGTTTACTTCCGGTTAAATAGTTTCCGACTGGGCACCGCTTGCGCCCGCCTCCTGGGTCTCATGCACCACCCGAAGCAGCGTGGTGCCTGCGTGCATATCGTCTCAACCAACCGCCTATAAATGTCTCATTGTCGTGCTTGTATTGCCGAGCTCTTCGACGTTGGAGCAATCCGAGCCTTGCAAGTGCAACTCCCGGCAGTTCAGGGCTGCATTGACGCGGCCTGCAAACCACAAAAGCGGCTGGGTCGGCTGGGTTTGGGATGCGCTTCGGAAGCTTGTGGGACATCGTCTGGAATGACTCTCGTAACTCTGAAAACAGAAACGTGGCCTGGATCCGCAATTTGGAGGAACGGCACATCCATGGCATCATGATGTGTGTCTGCGTGCGTGTGCGTGTGTGTCAAATAAAGGGGAAAAGCAAACTTCGGAGTGCATGAAGAGCTGTCTGCAAAAACTCTGCGTCGGACTGGTCTGGCTGCAGACAGCATGGAAGGCTGAAGGAAGCAGCACTCCTTTGCAGCGAGTTGCAGCAGTTGTGCCAGGGTCTGGTTTGCGCGATAGTCTGGTCAACTAGGCGCCGGGCGGAAACCTTGAAAGTCACATCTATCCACCGTCACATGGGAGATGGGCAGCTCTTCTCTGCCTAGTTGGGCGATGATGTTGCACATGGCACTCGTATAGGCACAACGCATACCTGGCATACCCCATCGCCATCAGCTGTGCCAGGTGCTGTCTCCGAGCAGCGTTGTGCCATCTCGGAAAAAAACCTTGGGACCAGGGTAGGATAGGATGGTACAACAGGGGTGGCGGAATGGGGGGTTCTTAAGCTAAGCCCGTTGCCCCACCACCAGTGTCGCTCCAGTCGCTCCAGTTCTGCAGTGCACTGCGAAGGCCCGAGAGGCTGCAACCGCGGTCTGGGTGCCCTGCACAAACACTGACCCCATGCAGGTCTGAAACCTGAAGGACATGGAGAGACCCAGCACCCAAGCAAGTCTCAAGTCGGTTTCTTGATGGGTCTTCGGCGAGGTTCAGCTCCACGGCCACCTGTGTCGGACCCATGCCCACTGCGAGCATCACGGCCAAGACCTAGGCCCGTGCTTTTCTACTTCAAGCAGTGCAGATGCCCTGTGGAAGTGGAACTGAGACCACAGCTATCAGCCACACGAAAGCCAGAACCACATGCTGACCTTTGGCAACGACACGTCACTACTCGAGAAGGCGAGAAGAAACATCGAACATTTTAAGTGGCGGGCCTGCACTTTCTTGCGAGGAGAATGTCTTGCTCATGATGTGAACGACATAGACTCCGCCTTCAGCCACATACAAACACTTGGCACTTGGAGCCATTGATACGTGGGCTCTCTGAGGTCCAACTTGCGCAGACCAGAGTGATCGAGACCACAGCCTCAAGGAGGCGAAAGCCCGTCTGATTCAATTCTTGGGCCGTCTTGGCACTGAGCTTTCGGACAATGAAGGGCCCAAACATTCCTCCAAGATGTCCGGAGGGACCTCTCTTTTTGCTCGGCAGTGGAGGAGGGAATCTGAATGGGGAAGAAGCGATGGCTTCTGAGGCAAAAGCCGAGCAGAATGCCCAGGAGGCACAAGGAGTATGCACCCAGCCCTGAGAGCTCTCGAGCTGCCCTTGCGTCTCCCGGGAGGACTCGGGCCTGCCAGGCTTCGCCGCAGCTGGCGGGCCAAAGCCATGGCCCTTGGTTGCAGAACAAAACATCCGCCTACGACAACCCCCCCCCCCCCCCGCTGACCTCGGCCGAGGAAAACGTGGTCTTCACCACCCCACGCATGTGGCACAAAGGCGAAAACCCAAGCTTGGACTGTAGGCGCTGTGAGCTGGTCCCGAAAGCAGATACAAGGACTCAGGAAATCTCATGGTCGTGACACCCTTGCAGCCACACCAATATCGAATATTATCGAATCCGGGCTTCAACCTTGACGGACCTAAGCTAGTGTGCGCGCAGACTTCGCACTGGTAGCAACCGCTTCAATCATCCTGCTGCCCATGTGTTCGAGTCTGAGAGACCCGCAAGCTGTCGGAGAAAAGCAAACACAAGCACACAAGCAGACCATCGAATCATCGGCGAGAAGTGCTCAGAAGGCACACTCGAAGGATGCACTTTGCCCAGTGGTTCTTCCTTGCACTGCCTTACACACACAGGCCCGTAGAAGCCCAGGGCCGGACTGGACTGCGCACAGCGCACGTAGCTCAGGTGTCACTAAATGCATCTAAACACCTATGCTCCAAAGCCGCAGAGCATGGCTTTGCCATCGGAAAAGCAGCGAGCACGGGAGGAAGTCAGCTCCAAAGCGGATGAATTTCAGGCATTGCTGGCCTTAGTCGCATATCATGCATGTAAGAGAACTGCTCAATCATGTGCCAGGTCCTAGGTGGTAGACCCGGTTGAAGCAGGCCCAAGGTAGTTGTAGGAGACTGCCTGGGCTCTTTCGACACTGAAGGTGCATGTTTATGGTCTGGCAGACAAATTCGTGAGCCGCGCACGGCGGCATCTGCTTTGCTTCGCCATGCCTTCGCCGCATTGCTGCGGTCGTGAACCGCTCGACCTAGGCTGGACATACGGCTCCTTCCCGTTCCCTTCCTTTCTAGAATATATAGCTACAGACATGATTGCATACGTAGTTACACAAACAGTTGCGTCGACATACATAATAAATTTCCATGGCCAATCAACCTCATCACATCATAGTTGCATACATACGCGCATACATACCTACATACATACATACATGCATCCATACATACGCACATACGTGCATACATACACACGTACATGCATACGCCATACGCATGTACATACATACATCATACATACATGAGCACTGACCAATATTCCTACTTCTGGACATGGTTTCTTCGCCTGTTATTGCCTTCCTGTCGTGGCATGTTCGCCCTCACGTTGGCGCGACATGTTGGTGGTTGTGTGCTGGTTTTAGTGCTGGTGCTGCTGGTGCTGCTGGTGCTGCTGGTGCTGCTGGTGCTGCTGGTGCCGCTGCTGGTGCTGGTGGAAGGAGTGGTGGTGGAAGCAGTCGTCGTCGTCATAGTAGTTGCAGTAGTAGTACCAGGAGTAGTAGCAGTAGTAGTAGTAGCAGTAGTAGTAGTAGTAGTAGTAGTAGTAGTACTAGTACTAGTAGTAGTAGTAGTAGTAGTAGTAGTAGTAGTAGTAGTAGTAGTAGTAGTAGTAGTAGTAGTAGTGGTAGTAGTAGGAGTAGTAGTAGTAGTAGTAGCAGCAGCAGCAGTAGTAGTAGTAGTAGTAGTAGTAGTAGGAGTATGCAGTAGTAGTAGCAAGCAGTACACACTAAAGGGGGGCAAGTTGACGCCTCATCGTAGTCATCTGGATCGGGGAGATTTTTAGGATGGAAAATCTCATACGCCGTCGTGGTCGGGAGATGTTGTTCTTCTTTTTTTGGGAGTCATCTTGGTCGAATGGCAAGCGCAGGTATAGATGTGCACACATGCATGCCTGCCTGCCTGTCTGCCTGCTTGCCTGCCAGTGTGACTGCCTGCCAGCTGCGTGCGTGCCTGCCTGCCTACGTGCATGCATACGTCCATGCATACATCCATGCCATGCACGGCCAGGTACGTACGGCATGGCAAACAGACAGTCGGATATGGACAGCTAGACAAACTCGGCTCCAGAAAAAAGGCAGTGTGCACCTTGGGGTTGGACGCCCGGCAAACGGACCTCCGGCTGAAGGTCCATGCTGTAAGTGATGGGATCTCCTGCTAAATTTCACACATCCTATCCTCTCTCAGCATATGTTCACTGGCACCGTCCCCAACCTCGTCTCAGCCGATTGATTCTGGCACTGCCGCTCCGGCGATGCCTCTATGACAGTAGGACTTGGACGGCACCAGCTAAGGAACACTTCTCCGCTTGCTACCAAGCGACCAGGTGCAGCTTCGAGCCTATGCCAGAGAAGATCGAAACATCAGCTGAGCATGGGCAAGACACTGGTGTTACGCACCTTGCTGGCTGTCCACGACCCCATGGCTCCTGCAAGCAAGTTGCAGTATGCTGTAGGGCCTGTTGACAAAAGCAGCAACATGATAAGTCCAGAGACCAGGTATGCTTGACGCGAGCCTCAGCACCCGAACATCATCGAAGAAGCCTTGTGCCTGACATGTGGCATTCAGCAGACGTGACTTTCAGCTCAAGTTGACAGAAGCTCCAGGGTAGAGGCTGCCTCAACCGGCCGAGTAGCAAAAGAGCCGTGACCTCTAGGATGTCTGCATGACTCGCTACCCCATCCTTTTTGCTGCTTTTGTCGACGGTTAAGGAACCGGCTTTGCGTTTGTGCGAATCGCATTCGCTGCGGTGATGCGGGGGCTGACATGGACTCGGAAAGAAGCAGGCTCTGATTTCACCAGCAGGGAGGCTTCCAACTTACAGTCAAGATTTCCACATGTTGCCCTTCACATAGCAGCTTAGTAAGGTCTCGACGCCATCGCGCACAACGCAAGTCATGGCCTCGAAAACACACTTGGAGTTTGAAGGCATGGAACAAAGACTGGTTATGGGCCCTGATAGGCTGCGCAGGGTTGACGCTCTCTGTTTTGCGAAACCTTCGACCTGCTGATTCTTGAGCTCGCAACGGACTGGCTCCAACTTCTCGCAGGCCTATGCCACAATTCTGACAGCTGCAAAGCGCACGGCAAAGGGGGCTCGTCGAAGTACAAACTTGGAACGCTGGCATGATGGCTTTCTGCTGCTCCCAGGAGGTAAGGTCACGTTGGGGAAGATGACCTGCACAGTCCCGTATGGCAGCGATGTGGCTGCAAAGAAAGGATGTTAGGGGCCCAATAATGCACATAAGCACAACTAGAACAGTGACATCCCATTTTAATTCCCTTATAATTTCCTGCTTTGTTCTATCTTCTTGCTTGCTTCATGGCTTCCTCCCTTCCACTCATGTTTTTCACCGTTCCTTACTTCCAATCCAAAACCCGTCAAAAAGGAACGAATTGGCTGTGGAACACTGAGACACCAAGCCTGACCCAGCAGTACCAGACCGAAGCTCCAACATGGTCATGCTTATTCATCTATCAATACCAAAATTAATTCTAGAATTAATACTAATACTATAATACTAATATTAATACTAATACTATCGCATCATGGGAACACTTGGGACCCGCCTGAGCTCCGGAAGGCGCCACCCGTGGTGCGGGCCGGAGAGAAGGGCTTTGGGTGTCTTGCCAGGCCGAGTCCGAGACCGCTCCCTGCTTGCCTGGCACAGGTTAGTAGGGAATGGAAGAATGGTAGTAATGGTAGTAAACAAATTGTACCCCATTCCTCCATTCCCTACTAACTAAAGGTAAGTCACCGTCTCAGACACGACACCGACTCTACTTCATGACCATCTGCATGACGTTGTATTGAAGCCATTGTAAAGCTCTGTATCAACATGCGACCCCGCTGTGTCATGGCATGGTACTAGTGCCTGGTATGACGAACGCTGTGCCCTTCCCCAAACCAGCAACCATGAAACACTTCGGACGGAACGGCACATCCCGGTATCCCAAGAGAAGCGGATGCTTTGCAAGTCGATCCTCCGTGGCATGCGACTCACGGCGCAGGCCGACAATTCGCATGCCTCATGAAGGCGTGCAACGACGTGAGAAGAACATGCTACCACCACGAACACAACTGCATTGATGGAATCGAATGCTGGAGCCTCCGCAGGGAACTGCCCAGGCAGAAGCGTTTGGCGCTTAGACTCATCAAGGCGAGAAAGAATCACCTCAGTAAGCTTTCACGCAACCTTACTTCATGATGCGTCTCAGGGTCCCATGCCACTCAGGATGGTTCAGCATGATGAGAGAAGGAGAGCAAGCTAAAGATAGGGGCCGAAACCTCAAAACAACAAAGCGAATCAGTCAATTGATAGTTGAAGTCCAAGTCTTGGCCATGCTCCCATCGGTTTAAGTTGTCCGGGTCATCAAATCGAGTGTTCGGCTGAGCTACACATTCATTGGCCGCGCTACCGAATCGTTTTCCCAGAATCGGATGCTCAATATTCTGGCCTCTGGCAATGTCCAGCTGCGAAGGCTGCTGCAAGCTGAGACTTTGTCAACCCGAAAAATCGATGCAGGGTGCGTCCAAATAGAACCGCTAAGCATTTGCAAGCCCTCGCGCCCTCGCCTCAAGAGGTTCACTCTTGTCTGCCTCAGCACCCAAAGCTGCAGTTGCCAAAGCCTGGCGGGAAAATCTGTCTCTCTTCCATGTCTGCCTGGCTGTCGGCGTCTCTTCATCCCTGCAGCAACGCGGACATGTCCGCTCCGCCGATACGGCATCTGACACATATGATGTGACGACTGGACAAGACGTCGCTGTCTGGGCGCTTATCTGAGCACCGACCAACTGATCCGGTTTGTGCTGCCGCTCTCACTTGCAAACACTCGTTTCCACCGCCGCGATTGATCCCAAAAGCCATTTCGGACAACCTGTCGTGCCACAAGGGGGGGCTGTAGCGTCTCGCACGCTTACTGGGCCAGCGAGGCATAGCAAGCGACTACGACGCCACGATCCGCCACTCTGTGTGTGGCCTCTGCAACCACATCCGGATTCATTGCACAAGACTCGGATCTCTAAGACTGCTTGAAGAGTTGCGAAGACTTGCAAAGTTGTTCTGGATGGATTGAAGTATAAATCTAGGATTCTAAGGTTGTCCGAGGTACAACCTCGTGGATGCGCCAGTGGTGCTCTCCCTGCTCTCTTGCTTCCAGGGCCGTAAACATCTAGAGTCTAGAGTCTAAACTGGCATTTGCATTTTGAGATTCCAGCAACGTCGGGCTGCTAAGAGCCTTACCACGGTATGGGCGAAGGCCATGACTGACATGACAGAATCGTCTCAGGGACCCCACATGGCTTTTTATTGGCGCGACAAAGCCTGCCAGTCTTTCCTAAGAGTACAATGGCACTGTGCCGTATTTGAACAGATCCTTTGCCGACAACGGCTGTGAAAATGCAGGCTGAGTCCAATCCCATGCATATCCATCACTCTACGAAACATTCGAATGAAATTACGATCACGGGGCCTGGCCTGGCATGAGCCAACCCGTGTTCCCAACTTGAAACCTCCTAGCTCTGACCGAGAAGCCCAAACCCTGAAGTCTGAAACCGCTGCCGGCAAGCGATCAAAAGCCTTTCAGGGATTCTGGGGCATCAGTTCAGCTACGCCAGCGCTAAGAAGTTGGCCAACTGGCCGGTCCTACCTACGGAGGCCGTCAGTGGTTTGCAGCATCTCTAAGCAAGCAATAGTCCACAACTAGAGTTGTTATCATGTGGCAAACCATTCACGGCCATGTTCATGTCGTGCACACCTATGTATTGTAACATCCTCGGGCCACAAAACTGTTGTGTTGCTTGTCAGTCCACAACCAACTACTTGTACACGATTGGGAACACACATCCCAAATTAATCTGATGATCTGGCCAGCCTAAGCTCTCACACCTTCGTCATTGGCCCAAGATCGAGTGGGCTGGGTGTGTAGAGCACCTCAGGCCGCATGGTTGCGGGACACGATTCAAGTCTTGACCAAAGGCCGAGGGTGGCACTGGCATGGGCATTTGCCACAGCGTCGTCATTGGCATTGCTTGTGAAGGCCTGTGCGGCTGCAGTGGTTTGGGATCCCACCGTGCTGAAGGACAGAAGCACTACATCACCTTGGTGGCTCAGGAGGTGGTGGAGAGAAGTCCGGCTTGCGGAATGGCACCTGCATGGACAACTTTGACCTTCTCCTTTTCTCAAGGACTGCCATGGACTGCCATCGCTCCGGCTCAGGCACATGCAATGTTTGCACACGGGCGCTCCCCATGTCTGCTCTACTCTCCTTCATTGCCGCAAAGGTGGTGCTAAAGTGTTGGCACCACTTCTTCATGGTGCCTGCGATGGAAAGTCTTTGCGCAACTGAACACCCACACTCGCTGTCTGCACTGCTTGGCAGTTGACTTTCGATGGTGACGCATTGCAAACGGGTCCTCAGGACCCTGCGAAAGCCCCAACGTTAAAACCGCAGATGAGGGAATCTGCTCTCACAGTGAGAAACCTCAGACTGCCGGTGAGACAATGGGGAGGTTTGCAAGTAATTAGAATAGAACCCTGCGCGAGGAAATCGCCTCAGGCAGCGCAGAGCGCTCGAATCACATGACGCAGCAGCCTCGTAGTTCGGGTCACAGCCTGTGGGCAAAACATACTACAAAGTCGCGTTTCGTTCGACGCTCGTGAAAACTGAAAAGCCTCCTCTCAACACCTTCCTCTTCGAGAATGGTCTGGGCGGTGTCTAGGAGCTGTGTGAGCATCTTCTTCGCACCTTAGATGGTGGACTATCCGCCGACCCCTGCGGGCGGCGCCCGTGATATCCCGAGAGGTGTCCGCACCCACACCGCTTCCACCGCCTCCACCGCTCTGATCAAAGAGTCTTTCACCGCTGTATTTGTAGGTGTTTAAAAAGAGTATTTAAAGGCTGCCCAAGTATGCCCGGACCCGCCCGAGCCACTACCGCCCCCACCGCCCTCACCACCCCCACCGGCCTCACTGCCCTCACCGCTTGATCCTCCCGCACCCAGACCGCCCCCCGCCCACACCGCCCTCACTGCCCTCACCACCCCCACCACCTCCACCACTGCCAGCACCCCCAGTGTTCTGTCAGGGGAGTTAACCGCTGTATTTGTATAGGTGTTTAAAGAGTATTTAAAGGCTGCCAATGTGTGCCCGGACCCCCCCGCGCCCACACCGCCCCCACCGCCCCTACCGCCCACACCGCCCTCACCGCCCTCACCACCCCCACCACCTCCACCACTGCCACCACCCCCAGTGTTCTGTCAAAAGAGTTAACCGCTGTATTTGTCCGCCGACCCCTGCGGGCGGCGCCCGTGATATCCCGAGAGGTGTCCGCACCCACACCGCTTCCACCGCCTCCACCGCTCTGATCAAAGAGTCTTTCACCGCTGTATTTGTAGGTGTTTAAAGAGTATTTAAAGGCTGCCCAAGTATGCCCGGACCCGCCCGAGCCCCTACCGCCCCCACCGCCCTCACCACCCCCACCGGCCTCACTGCCCTCACCGCTTGATCCTCCCGCACCCAGACCGCCCCCGCCCACACCGCCCTCACCGCCCTCACCGCCCTCACCACCCCCACCACCTCCACCACTGCCAGCACCCCCAGTGTTCTGTCAGGGGAGTTAACCGCTGTATTTGTATAGGTGTTTAAAGAGTATTTAAAGGCTGCCAATGTGTGCGCGGACCCCCCCGCGACCACACCGCCCCCACCGCCCCCACCGCCCACACCGCCCTCACCGCCCTCACCACCCCCACCACCTCCACCACTGCCACCACCCCCAGTGTTCTGTCAAAAGAGTTAACCGCTGTATTTGTATAGGTGTTTAAAGAGTATTGAAAGGCTGCCAATGTGTGCCCGGACCCCGCGCCCCCACCGCCCACACCGCCCCCACCGACCCCACCGCCCACACCGCCCTCACCGCCCTCACCACCCCCACCACCTCCACCACTGCCACCACCCCCAGTGTTCTGTCAAAAGACTTGCTGGGCCATAGACTGGGTCTTTGTGTCTTTTGTTGTTTTTGGTTTGTGTGTCTGGGGGTTGTGGGGGGTGTTTGAAGCATTGAGCTGGTGGCTTGGGTTTGTCGGGTATGGTGGCTGGGGGGTCTTTTGTGGCTCAAGCGACTCGTCCGTCAGCAAAAAAAAGCCCCTAAACCCTACACTCTCGAATCCCTAAACCCTACTAGACAGTGCGGGTGGCCAGGGCCTTTTTTTTATAGCTGTGGCTCAAATTAAATACTTCGCCCGTGGGAAGGAGGAGAAAAAACAAAAAGCACCCAACATTAAGAAGTTAAGAAGCAATATTTTCGAGCAACCTTTGCACTGGAGCACATGACTTTCTCTGTAGAAATTATGCAATTATGCACCGCTTTCAGGCTGGAGCAAAGGACTTGTGGTAATTGCTAGTCCCAATTTTCGTTTTGTCTGGCGTTCTTTTCGTTTTTGTGTTGTCTGTTTTTGGCTCCTTTGATGTACTTGGACAATGACAACACTGCCTGCTCCCTCGCTGCGAAAATATGCAAAAAAAAGCAAACTATCGAACAAACGAGATAGCTAACATTTTGAGATATCTTATATCGGCATTATTAATAAGTCCTGCATCCACCCTAGCTTTGGCGTTAAGTGACCCTAAAGCTTTGGAACCCAGACCCAAAAGGCTTGACTTAGGTATAAGACCTTATGCCCTAGACCTTGAACCTTAAGACCCACCCTAAATCCCTAAGAAGTTTGATTTGGGTATAAGACCTTATGCCCTAGACCCTGAACCTTAAGATCCACCCTAAATCCCTAAGAGGTTTGATTTGCACATAAGACCTTATGCCCTAGACCTTGAACCTTAAGACCCACCCTAAATCCCTGAGAGGTTTGATTTGGGTATAAGACCTTATGCCCTAGACCCTGAACCTTAAGACCCACCCTAAATCCCTAAGATGCCCTAGATTCCCTAGTTGCTCAACCTTAAGACCTTAAGACCTTCCCCCCGCATTCCTGGTCAGGGCCCTGCAGGCACTCAGGTTTCGACCTCGCGGTGAACGACATCATCACTGGCAGGGCTTTTGTCAGCGCTGGTGACAGTGCACGACGAGCGCTGGTGACAGTGCAGGACGATGACGCTGACGACGACATGCGCTGGAGAAAGTGCATCATGGCGCTGGTGATAGTGCCTGACGACGACACATGTGTGCGCTGAAGAAAGTGCATTCAAAGGTGCTGGTGAGAGTGCCAAATTGTGTGCTGCTGACTGTGAGATTCGGTCCTGACCTGCTCTCATTCCCCCAAATCTCTCCCAGTTCACACTGTGCCACATGCTGGATGCCCTTCTATCCCACCTCATACCCTACCTGACCTCCCTCCCCTCCCCACTCCTTCCCCACACAGCCTACCCATCCTCCTGCCGCCCCCCCGCCAACCCCCTCCTCTCCCTGCCCTTCTATCCCACCTCATGCCCTACCCGCCCTCTCCTCCCCACTCCTCCCTCCTCTCCCTCCTATGCTCCACCTGCCCCGTCTCCCTCCGCATCTCCTGCCACTTCTCCACTCTCCTACAAGCTCCAAGGGTTGGGGATGGGATGCAATTCGGTCTTTAACCCAACGGCTTTTATTTTCAGGTCGAGCTTTCAAGTTGAAGCAGGGCGAGCTAAAACTGGAGCAAAGAATCGAGGACGAAATCTCTTGAATCATAATACGACCCCCTTCTATACCATAGAGGCCCTTGAGGATCCGAGATGATAGGAGCCTGAGCCTCAAACTCAATTGCTAAATCTTTGCCTGCAGCACCACCACTGGATGTCTACGCACCACATAGTTCCGATCTTCTATGATTAGCCACCGAAGAAACTCAAGCCAACATCCAAACTACAAATCCTGCTTAACAGTCCTCCTCGCAGGACCTGCTTGCCCACCTCGTGGACCACGAGGTGCCAGCCTTGGAGTCGACATGCAAATGTGGTCTGAGAGTATGAGCATTCTAATTATGTTATTGAACCCCTACTGCTGCTAGCAGCTAGCTCTGTTATTGAAAGTTCGAAGTTTCAAACATACAGCTCTGACATGATTTCACACGAGCTAAGTTGTATTATCATTGCCATGAACGGACACTTTCTCCAGCGCCCTTCACGACACAATATAGTGGGACACTTTCGCCAGCGTCTTGAACTCTCGAGCTGTTTCTGTAACTCCTGAGATCCCTGCGGTCATCGTCTTCCGAAGCAGCCTGCCACCATCATTTGCAGAAAACACTCTGTTGCAATCCAAACTCATCGCTGCTCAAGTTTGCTGCTTGCAGACTCAGAGTTGTTTTGGCCGGCGCATGCATTGCATCTGATCTGTCAGCCACAGCCACCGTCACCTGGCACAGGGGATAAATGGTATTCTACACAGAAAAAGGGGTCTGATTCCTGCCTTGCTTCGTCAGATCTGCATCACTTGAGCTTGTCTCCTGATACAGGGGAGTTGAACTAATATTGCTCTCTGAATCTGAATCTGAGTCCTGCTGGCCTTAGCATCACCTCGGCATCGGCAGGGGCTCCTGCCAAATGCCATCGTGCACATTCATCCGAAACACTGGGCTCAGGGTTGGGGGGCCTCATCTTTTGTAACCTTCTTTTCAGCGGCCTCCTGATCAAGTGAGCAATGAGAGCTCCTCAAGTGTCCGATCCAGCGAGTCCTCCTTTGCCGATCTCGAAGCGGTGCTCGCCTGGGCAAAACATCATGGCTTGTTTATTGATTGACATTACTCCCGAAACAGCGCACTCACCTCACCATCGTCCTTCTTTGTCTTTGCCTTCTCGGCATCTTTCACCTGATTTGGGAGGTAGCATGCTTCTTGATTATCTGATTTACGTGCTGGCTCAGACTGAAATACTTGCCTCCCCCTCTGGGACCACCCCCGCCACCTTCTGCCTCTTCGCCATTGGGGCCTGAGCGTTTGTTGTTCTGCAGCTAGAACAGGGCACTCACGAACAGGCTACTGGAAACGAGCCTCATCCAGAGGCTTGGCCTTTTCAGCCTTTTTGGCCTCCTCCTTCGCTTGACCCTCCTTCTTGTCCTTTTTCTTCTCCTGGGCCGCCTTCTTGCCTACCTGGGCATCCTTTTTCTCCTGGGCCTTTGCCTCCTTCTTGGCCGCCTGGGCCTCCTTTTTGTCCTGCGCCTCCTTGGCTTTCTGGATCTTTGCCTCTTTGGCGTCCAAGGCCTGGTGGGGCACAGAAGAGAGGATTGCTTCGATTTGAGGATGGCTTCGAAATGTGCAGCAAAGAGGCCCGTTGCTTGTCCATCTCCTGGCCCATCTCGCTGGCGAGCTTTTTGTACTTGTCCTGACACAGAACATAAAGCTATGTTGGGAACAAGATGATGCCTTCCTGGCCTTCTCGGCCATGGTGTCGTGGATCAGCGTCTCCATCTCGGAGATTCGCTGATCCGTCTTGACCTGACACGATTTAGGATTTAGGGTGAAGCTTAAACATAAGATCATGATTGTCCGGCCTTGTAGGCCTTTCCTCTTTCCACGGCGTCCACGGCTTGCCTCAACTCCTCGGATCTCCTCGTCTCTTTGAGCTGGGCATCCTTCAAGAGACTCGACAGCTTGTTGATCTCGGCCTTGCAGAGGTCTGATGCACAGTGGCCTTAAGTTCGGAATGAAGTGCACCGGCCTTCGACGTCTCGAGGTGGCTGCTCATGGACTGGTTCATGGACATGTATCTGTCCTCATGGAGAACAGAACAAAGCAGAAATTTCAAGGTAGATGTCTGCCTGGCAGGCCTTCTCGGCCCGGACATCCTTCAGCGAGATCTCCAGCTCCTTGATGCGCGTGGCCTGCTGCTCCTGGAACGAAACAACGGATTTCACAGTTACAACAACATGATGCCATCAGCATGGCCTGTCCTGGAGCTTCTTGGAGGTCTCCAGAGCCTGGGCTCTGAGCTCCTGCTCCGCCCGTGCACCCTCGGCTCTGAGCTCCTCCTCTTGCTGAGCCTGGCAAGACTAAGACTAAGAACCAAGCAACATGACAACTTTTAGCAACGGAACACATCCTGGCCTTTTCTGCTGCAGCCTTCACGCTCGCTTGAGCATTCTGCTGCAGCAACTGTCCATACGTGCGTTCGGTGTCAATCTTGTGCAGCTCACACTGAAGCCTTGTGTTCTCTTGCTGAAGACTGGATATCTTCTTTTCCGCACGGGACAGGTCCCGGCGGTACTGCGCGGCATCCTGCACGTGTGAACCCTTCTTCTCGTTCTTCTGCGGCTGCTGCTGTTGCTTTTGCTTTTGCTGCTTCTGGTTTTTCAAGGTACCTTGCGACGGCTTTCTTTGCCACGATCCTATCGTCGTGGGCATCCTCTGCCACGATGAAGAAGCCATCCTTGGCACCTGCAAGACAATCTGTTGACAACAGTCTGTGAGTGGAGGTACTAAGCACTTTCACCAGCGCTCAGTTCTCAGACTAGACCTGGACCCTTTGAGCACTTTCAGCAGCACTCAGTTCCTACACTTGGCCTGACTGGAGCACTTTCACCAGCGCTCAGTTACTTAGTAGAGTGACCCGTGCCTCCTCTTCCACTTCCACTTCCTCTTCCTCATCTGCTTCCTGCTTCTGGTCCTGGCAGCGGATTGTTTTGATGTCAAAGAAGCTTAAGGTTTACCTGGCTTGCTGAACAGACCTGGCCTGGTCACCGGCTTCCGAAGGTGGCGGGGGTGGCCCTGGCGGGGGAGGCCCCGGCGGGGGTGGTCCCGGTGGTGGGGGAGGGCCGCTCGGCGGAGGTGGGATCGGCAACTGTGGCGGCGGTGGCGGCGGAGGCCACTTGGCGGAGGCTCCTCGTCGTGCAGACTCCTGTGCACTGGCAGCAAAAGCCAAGCCAACTTCAATTCAAAACAGACCTGCCTCTGTCCATGACGATGCCCAGTGCCGCCCACTATCATCCTGACAAGTGAAAGTTATAGTTGGTCATGGCAGGACTATCCGAAGTCGACTTGACTGTTTGTACACCCCAGAGGCTCCTGAGCTGCACCACCAGCTCCTTGCCATTGTCTTCGGTCCTGACAAGTGTCTCTCACTCATTCTGAAAGTGGTATGTATGCCCCAGAGGCTCCTGATCTGCCATACCTGCACATCCAGCTCCTTCCCATTGACTTGTGTCCTGACAATTGTCTTTCACTCATTCTGCAAGTGGCTTGTACGCCGCACAGGCTCCTGAGCTGCGATATCTGCACCTCCAGCTCTTTCCCATCGACCTGGGTCCTGACAAGTGAGTGTGTGTGTGTGTGTCTCTCTCTCTCTCTCTCTCTCTCTCTCTCTCTCTCTCTCTCTCTCTCTCTCCCCACGGGCTCCTGAGCTGCCAAATGTGCACCTGCAGCTCCTTCCCGTTGCTTTCGGTCCTGACAATTGACAAGTGTCTCTCAATCATTCTGAACTGATAATCACGTTGCGCTGGCACTAGGGTCCTCTGTCTTGTCCGGATATCGTGGTGCCATGCCGAAGGCTCAGAGAAAAAAATTCTGCTACCCTACCCTATATTGCGACTTAATTATTGCTGAGATCGACACATGGCTTATTTGGTATCCTCATGGCACTATTGCGGAGGTCTTTGTACATAACCTGCCACAAAATACTTGGGAATTCTATACATGACATTATAGCTGTATGTGTTTAAAGGCACAGTCACATGGTTGGTACTCAGCACCTGTCTGTCTGGAGCTGAGGGGTGACATGCAGGGGTGACAGAGGTTATTGCAGTCTAATTAGTGATCAGGCTTCTGATGATGTCAACATTGAAAGCTCTTGGTCTGGATTAAATATAACCCAGTCAGTGGGATAATGTCGGATGAAACTAAAGCCCTCCCTCATCTTCATGCACATCTTAGCTGTCAGTCAGCCCCATGCAAGTCTGTTGTTGATGTTCGTGGAGCCACATGAGCGGGGTCATGTATTTCCTGCAAACCACAACACGCCAAAGCCATGTCATTAAATCAGCCGACAGTTCAACAGCTGCAGGTGCCGCTGCCTCCAGCGACTGCCAGGAGGCGTGACCAGCAGGCTCTTTGAGTCCGGACCTTGCAGACATGGTCTGATGTCAATGTGACAGTCAACAGCGACTGACGCTGGTGAAAGTGTCAGGGCAGCAGAAATCTGACCATGCATGACGCTGGTGAAAGTGTCTGCACATGTCCATGCATGACGCTGGTGAAAGTGTCACATGTGCAAACCTCAACTGGATGCTGCCCATGCCAACGCATTTCTGAGGTAGCTGCATTGAAGCACAGACAGAACCTGTGACGGCAGGTACACTTCACTTGAGACTTTCGACTTCTGACTGGCACTATCGCCAGCGCCTGAGTCAGCACTTTCCCCAGCGCTGCAGCGAGGTTTGCTTTGCTGTTTAAGTGTGGGGCCCATCATGATCATGGCTCATGAAAACGGCACTTTCACCAGCGCCTGAGTCAGCACTTTCTCCAGCGCTGCAGCAAGCGTTTCTGATTAGGGTTTCTTTAAGGAAGGGGCCGTGTCTGTTCTGTTGTCGCCAAGCGTTGCTGTTTCTCAGGTTTTGGCGTGGGAGTCCGCCTTCCCCGGGAGAAGGCGGACTGCCGGGGAAAACGCAGGAAAACACGGTTAAACGCGGTCTCAGCGCACATTTTCGCTGTCCCGTTCGTCGTTCTCCGGTTGGTGGTTACCAAGCCCTCGCTGGCATATTTTAGCCATCCTTGAGGCTCAAGAGGTTGACAAAGGCTCCAGTTTCTCCCAGATGCCCTCTGGAAGAAAGAAGCCATCCAAGAAGAAATCTTCGACGCGTCGCCTTGGCAAAGCCTCCACTTTGCCGGGTGCCCTGTGGGGTGCCTGGTTGGACCACGTCCTCCGGACTGGTCCGACTTGGTTGTGGGTGGCCTTGGTCTTAAGTCATTGTCTTTGTCTTCGCATATCTGAGGTTCTGCGGCTCCGCAGACGCGACTTCCGCTGGGAACAGAATCAGGTCTATGTGGGGCCATTGAAACAACAACCCGGAGTTCGGAAGAGCATGCTTACAGCACTAGTTCCAGTGTTGAGAAACCTTCGTGATCATGGAAAAAGCCGTCGCCGCAAGCAGCACAAGGGCGCGCGGGGAACCGTGGCCTTTGCCGACAACTGGGCATGGCCCAAAGATGATGCTGGATTTCTCTTTCCATCCACAAGAAGTGACTCAGCAGAGCTTCATCGAGTCAAAGACAGTGCATGTAAAGCGGTTAGCAGGGCCCGGCAGAGCTTCAAACCATCTAAGAAAGACTTTGTGCAGGTTGAGCAGATACGGACACATTCCGGCAGGCATCGCATGATAAACGACTTGAAGCAGGCCGAGGTCCCCCAAGAAATTGCCATGAAATTTGCACGCATAAGTGATGTTCGCACATTTATAGGCTACGGTGAGCTCACAGATGAACAGGCTGGAAAAAACTTGCAGGACAACAAAACACTTCAGAAGCGACTTGTCGCCGTGTATAGCAACAAGCGCAAGAGCAGCGTGAAAACACCCAAGTCGAAGAAGAAGTAACGTGAGCTGCACGAGTGGCTGCTGCCCGCTCCTACTACAAACCTATCATGATCCGGGCGTATCTGTATATAAGAATTCACCTGTGTACTGGGGCGCAGACACCACGCAGCGGCTGCTTGTTGCACTCTATCCAGAATGCGAAACCTGTTCCAGTGCTTGGAACGATGCTCTCACAATACTCTCCAGACTGCGAAATGTCATCTTCCAGTGCTTTAAACCAGCCGGTCACGTTTCAAATCAGAGCTGCACAGAAAAAGACTGTCGACGTTGTACTTACCAGCCTTCGCAACCTGGATAGTGTGCATCAAGCTGCCTCAGGCTTCCGTGGACCCTTTTGGCTGGAGGAGAGCTTGGATCTCAGAGATGTGTGACATGCCGCAGTGTTCTGTTTTCAGGGGCATGATGCCACACTCGCAGAAGTCTTTTTTGCAAATGCCCCAGTGCTTCAGCTTCTTCCACTCTCACAGTGGCAGCAAAGCTGTGATAACACAGCTTTGACAGAAAGAACAACCCCTCGGGCAGCCACGAAGACATGTGCAAGGTTTCGGACAACATGCACGTAGGTATGTTATCTGTTTCTTATCAGTCTCCACATGCGTTCGTACTATGCTGCCTGACCCCACCCCAAACCGAAAAGCGCACTGAACACAAGTGTTCAGCGTCCGCAAACGCCGTCTCTGGACATGGGAACGTTGACTTTCGCAAAGAAATCGAGAAACTTGGCCATCGTGAAAGCATTTGACATGCTCCTGTACACAGGGTCACGGGTCTTCTCATCGTCCGACACCACTGCCATGCAATAGAACTGGGACTGTGAACGCGCCCTGTTCTGCACAGATTCCAGGAACTTCTCTTCCGTTAGAAGTTTCCATTTGGAGGATGGCTCGCATGCTATGTTGCTCACCGCCGCGAAATTTTGAGGTCGGGTTCTCTGCAGGCCGGAGCTCAAACATATCCTGCGAACAGAGTTTGTGGCCTGGAAGAAGCTGAGGGCGATCCCCTTGTGACCACCAGACACAATGAAGTCGGCGTTGCAAACACACTTGCCACGAAGGATGCCGTGAATCCATGCCGGGTCAGGCATGATCTTCATGCTTTGGACAATGTAGTACTCTGCAGCCATGAGCTCTGAGACTTGCATCCGCTGAGCTTGGATGGCTGCCACCACATCCTGCAAGTTAGAGGCATCTGCAGCAAAGTCCACGAACACCGAGGCCTGGAGCAGCTGGTGCTGTCGGCGAGCCGTGTTCTCTTTGATCTTTCGCATCTTGTTCTGGTGCTCCCGATCGAGTTTTGCGAAATTGAGCTCTTTGCGTTCCAAGTCTGCTCGAAGCTGCTCGTCTACCTCATTGTGGAGAAGATGCCCTGCCTGCAAAGCTTGGAGCTTGTTTGCGTGTTCCACTCCGTGCAGCACGTCAATCTCCTCCTCGTGAGCGTCCAACCAAAGCTCTTTGCCCGCCTCGGCAGCCGCGTCAATCACAGCCTTTGCATCGCGCCGGCGACGCTTCTTGGCCAGTGCCTTCACTTGCTGCTGCAGGTTTCTTTTCCACCCGGCCTCACTGCCCTGCTTAAGTGTTGGTGCCTTGCGAAGTGGCTTGCCACCGGCCCGTGTGCCGGCATACCTCGACATCCAGATGCGAGCAGCTGCCTTTGCCACTACTGTTGTGGCCTCCCTGCAGCCGAGGCGAAGCTGGTCATTGCGCATAGCAGCACACATGAGCGACCGTTCTTTCCCAATCGTCCTCTCCATGACTGAGAAATTCTGCTCCACACCGGAAGTTGAAGCTCCGTGGAAAGCAAGGTAGCGAGCCAAAACAATGTCCAGTGCCTGCAAGTTGTGCTTGTCACGGAGCCGCCGGTCGTCGAATTTCTTCCGTGTCTCAACCCAAGCATCCATGTTGCAACCAACACGGCCGGAAGTCAACAAATGCTGAGCATTGAAGTAACAACGATCGAACTGTTTCTTCAGGTCTTCCGGGTCACATAAAAATGACTGAGCCAGCCTCCTCAGCGCTTCTTGTCTCACTTCCAGAACTGCCGGGTCAGCCCGGCCGTCAGGACGCACTGCACGACGTGAAACATCGAAGCATTGGAAAGCTTGCATGACTTGGTAGTGCGGGAACTCCGATTGCAGCCGGCTCGTAGCCAGCTTGACCCTGTTCGCCATTCGCTGCATCACCCGCTGCTTGACGTCCTCACTGATTGATCCGCGGCCACCGAGGATCTTCACACCCCCGCCTGGCTTACGGAAGACAAACTCTTTCTCAAGGGTTTTCACCATGAACTCCGTGTGGCCGTAGTACCATGCATCTTCGTGCACGAAAAGAACATCGATGTTGTGGACGAAGCTGCTCAGGGCTTCAACCATGAGCGCGGGGTCGTAGCTCTCCTGGAAAACATGGGCTGTAACTCAGAGCAAACAAAGTCCCAAGAAACTAACATACGGAACTAAAGCCAAGTCCAAGTCAGGAATCTCCGTCGTAGAATCTCACGAGCTCCATGCTCTGGAGCCCCGCGTCCGCCAGTAGTGCTAACTGAAGCAGACTCTCTACGTCGGCACCTTCTACAAATGCTTGTGCTTTTCGCGCCGGCTCTGTACCTGCTCGCCTTACCATGATATCCAAGGCCGTTCTCCAGATGGATTCAAACACCAATACAAACCGACAAAGTGGTTTGCATTTGGACTCGAAACGGTGAGGTGCATAATCTAAGCATCTCATTCGATTCAGGGTCTGCTGTGACAGAGGCGTGCCAGAGTCCACACTGCATGTATTCTCTGAGAATACATGTCGTAGATCCGGGGAGTGCTGTATCACGTGAGTCATTGACTCAGCTCCGCCGATGTAGAAGAGGAAGGTTTGGCTCAGATATGGATCCACTGCCCAAGGATTCGCTGACAAACGCCTTGCGCAATGCGTCGGGTCCCGCACGCGAATGCGGATGTTCGGAAACATGGTTGACCGCACTGCTCCGGCCCTTCCACTGAGCAGGTTCAGCGTTCGCTGTTCATCTGAGGCCCCATCTGCATCGATCATTTCGACTTTTTCTGAAATCCTGGCCATCAGCCTCAGGTCGCCTCCGCAGAAACGCGATAGAATTCTCACAGTCGCTTCCTGAAGATCCTCGGATTTTGTACCTGGCGTGCAGTCCAAACCCAAGAGCCCTCTGAGGCAAGACCAATCAGCCAAAGTGGCTGAGAAACGTATCTGCAGGACACCCGCCCGCACGTCCTGATGAATGGCTATGACACGAGCCGTTGTCAGGGCATCTCTGTCCGCCTCAAGACATGCATTGCCAATGCAGCTGTGCAGCCGCTCAACTTTATGACGCCCACCGAAAGCCCCAGTATCCGCTACTGCACGGCAGCTTGAACCCGTCTTGAATTTCCGCCACACATCCATGATCATCGCCACATCAGGGGCACGGTGAAGCCCGGACTCGTCCTCCTCCTGAGCACCATCATTCGTCAGAAGCTTGCTGACTGCACGTAAATGCTTCGAGCATTGTCCGTGCTTTACAACATGGGCCTTTTTCAAATCTGCAATCTTCAAGATAGGCTTGCCGCGCACCCATTCCGACGTGATGTCTGCTTGCGCCCAACCACGGCAGGCCACACATGTCAGAACAAAAGATGTCGAAGACACCCGCTGGCCCATCAACCACGACCCAAGGCCTGGCTGATCTTTGTCAAGCAGGAAAGCTTGCTCCCAGCTCTCCTGCCGCTTCCTGAATGCAGCTTCCACCTCATCTGCTTCCTCTTTGCTTGTGCAAACCTTCGTCGTCTTGCGGCATGGCTTCACCTGCGCCCCAGTCTGAGTCTGTTTCTGGTCCACGCACAGTAAGTCGTCCTCGTCCATGGCAAAGACGCAGAATTGTCAAGTTCCCGATGTCTTTCACTTGATTTACATTACATGTTGTTTGCCAGGAGTTTCAGATACTTGCCATGTGCCTGCTAAGGTAGGTTGTAAATGGAATCAATGGAATGCTGCACACATCATTCACACGAGGCTCAGTGCTGACCAAGAGCAACAGCAGAAAAAACAATGCGGTAACCCCTGCCAGATTTGTTCACGAAGCAACCAGGGCAAGGACTGGGGCAATGGCCTCGGCAACAGCCCGTATCATCGACCATGCCTGGGCAAAAAGGTGTATCATATTTGACTGTTAAACTTGCCAGCACTCTCTCAGTGCCGATGCCTTTCTCCCGATGCTCGTCTGCTCTTAAAACTTACTTGCAAGGAATCACTGGGCCAACCACCGGCATCATAATCCAGGCCTGAGGCAGGCATGCAGTAGCCATATCCTCATATCTGCACCATACTGCCCAATCAAAACGTAAGAAAAACTGAGGCATCCACTACAGCCTCCATTGGCCAGGCCTGGGCCTGGGTGAGTCGTTTCAAAACAAAAGGCCGCTCAATCTGTGCCTTGCTTCACGCACACTGGCTCTCATTTCGACTCTGTGACACCCCCGGCTGCGCGGAGACACCGCCAACGGCCCAGCTTCGAAATAAAAACGCCGGGGGACGCCCCCTGCTGTTTGGAAGCACAAGGACCGGGACACTCTTGTAGCCCAGTGGGTCCCTGTTTATATAGCTAGTCTGTTTTACCCCCCCTACAAAAACAAGTGGGGACGTACCCTCCTGCACGGGGAGCAGGTGTAAACTTGATGATTTGTAAGCACCCACATACCTAAGTCTTCCATGCCATGCAATGCTCCTGGTATGGTGGCTACACTGTAGCAAAGTACGGCTCAACAAACGTCATGTTTACACCCACTACAAAAACAGGAGGGGACGTACCCTCCTGCACGGGGAGCAGGTGTAAATCAGAGGGGCCATAAGAACAGGTACCCACTGGGCCATAAGGGTGTCATGCACTCACGCCAGCACCCTCGGGCAGGTAGCCAAGAATCTCGTCAGGATTGCCTCAACAACCTGGTCATTGCTGTTTCCAGTTTGAAGCTTAATTCACACGTTAGTAAGACTAAGCTATCGTGCTGCCGGCAAAACAATCAGGGCAGGCCAAAAGAAAGTACAAAGCAGTCAAAGAAACCTTGAAATACTGCCAACAAGAAGCTGGAATTGACATGGCGTTTCCACACATGTGCCCCAGCTGGGCATCGGAGACTCCAGTCGTGTTGAACTGATCCACATCGCAGCCCTGAGCCCTGCAGAGCTCCTTAACGCTCAGTCGCCGATTGAGACGCAGGTCGTAGTAGGCACGTGCGGAGCACCTCGTAGCCGTGAGTGTTGGCAAGCAGTCAATGAAGTAGTGCTTGCCTTCCCGGCCACTCTGAATATCCACCACGCCATGACGCTCAAAAAGGTTGCCACCATGCTTCTGCTTGTAGTCCTGCACGGCATCGGCGATGTTCTTCACAGCACGCTCACTCAACTCGCTTGGAAGGGTTTTCAGACTTGCGATTGTGGCCGGCAATGGCTGCTTCAAGATGCTGCTCAGGGGCGGCGTTCCGGTACCTTCGGGCATTTGGAAGCCACCGTCTATGGATTTTTCCACACCCACGATGTAGAGCCGCTCCCTCGCCTGCGGCAGTCCGAAATCAGCACTGCTGAGAATCGCTTCGTGGATGTTGTACCGCTGCCCATCCCTGCCAACAAGGCCTTTCAAGATGTCCATGACTTTCTTGTAAGTCGATCTCTTAGCTGATTTCCATGCAGGCACCTGTTCCAGAAACCAGAATCGGGGCGGCCTCTTGCACATGTACTTCAGGATGCCGTACATGACGTCAGACCGGGAATCCTTGGCTCCCTGCTGGGAGCCCTCTCGGCTCCATGGCTGGCATGGAGCCCCTGCCGAAAAAATATCAACAGCATCTGCAGACATATGAAAATCGTCACCCATAGCGTCCTGGAAAAACGTCTTGGCCTTGAAATTCTTCTGCAGGAATGTCATGCAGGACTTGTTGTTGTCACACTGAAAAGAGAGCACAAACTTCATCTTCATGTTAACCAGAGCTTGAGTGTCACTGCCCCAGCCAGAGCAAACACTGCCAACAGTGAGCACCTTCGAAGCCACACGAGGCTTCTTAGGAGCCCGCTCGTCAGAAGGACAAGAGGCCAGTGCTGACATCATGGACGGGCGCTTCGTATCAACGGCCGCTGCTGACTTCGACGACGAGCGTGGGGGCATGGAGACTGAACTTGAGGGCCTCTTCATCTCTTTGGCCTTAGCCTTCGCCGGAGCCTTCGCTTTAGCCCTGCCCGCAGCGGCAGAGCCGGGAGCGAGGAGGAACTCTGGCCCGTCAAAATCGTCCATGTTGCCAAGTGGGCCCGGGTAGCCTCAAGTGAAAATTGAGCACAATGCTTCCAGCATCGTTGGCCAAGGGTACTTCCAAGAACACACGATAGCAAAATGCTCGGCAGACAGCAATTCAGCAAGATTGTGGAGTCACTTTGTACAGCGTCGTTCCAATCAGAGGCGGCTCACAAGTCTACCGCCGTCTTGCAATCAGTAATCAGAGGCGTCTTACAAGTCTTTGGCGCATGAGGCTCTGTCCAAAGAGGTCCAAGCATCAAACAAGACTGCGCATGCCCTAAATGACTGACAAAATGAATCCATGCTGCCAGCAACTATCCAGGACCGAATGAACATCAAAATGGCCCCGCCAAATCACTACCGCTCTACTGGGACTGGTTTCGCAAGGCCGCTATCTTGGCCAAAATTGCATCTGAGCCCTCAGTCTCGTCAACCACGGCTGACGTGTCGGTGTCATTCTTGTCAGCATTTGAGCCCTCTTCACCCGTAGCTGCGTTGCCTCTGCCACGTCCACCGCCTCTGCCACGGCCACGGCCACGGGTGGCAGACGAGGTGCCGCTAGGAATCCTGGTTCATTGTTGAGATAAGTTTAAACATGATCATACTTATTCCTTATTCTTTGGCTTAAGTGCACATAATACTGTAACATGTTACCCAACGATGACCGAGATTCACTTCAGCAGCCCTCGCAGCAATGACTTCGGCGAAGCCAGCATCGAAGAACTGATTCCCTTCCTGACGCATCCCACGCATTACGATGTGGGCCAAACGCTCGTAGAGCTTCTCTTTGTGTGCGTCAGTGAAGCACACACCCACGTAGCTCACTTTGGACTCCAGGCATGCTTGGGCGCATTGGCCGTCCCCTGCGGTCCAATCGAGCAGCACAGTAGTGCGAAGGTCCACATCCAGGAGCTCTTTGAAAAGCATAACCGGCATCGAGTGGAAGCAGAACGGCTCCAAGCCGTGCTCCTCTCTCTTGCCCGCAGATGCTGGATCATGTCCGGCTGTTGCGCCTCCAACAGCAGTCCTCGCGCTGCCGTAGAGAGCCTGATCAGCTAGCTTTTGAACCCCTCACGGCTATGTTATAATTACTACCATTGTCCGGCCTTTTTCTCTGCGAATGTCAATTGCCAGAGCTCCGAATCCGGTGGTAGCACCACGCCGCTGATGACATTGCCGGCTGATGTGCCCGCGTAGTGGGCTCGATTCCTTCGCTTCTTGAGGCCTTGAAGCTGGCTGGCGACGCCGTGCACCTCAGTGATCAATTTCCACAATATTGAATCGGAAGGCGAACTACGGAGTGAGTGCTCCGTTGCTTTCTGATAAGTCCGATGTTTTCCAAGGAACGATGTAGATCGTCTCCAGCTGCTGAAGCTGGGCTGAGGCACGGTGCTTCTCCATTCGCTGGGCTACGCTGTTCTCGTCATAGGCCAGGTGGATGGTTCGTGAAGCTTTGGGCATGCCAGGGCATGTCACTCCATCGCCAGCCATAGTGAAGCTGTTGAGAATGTGGTTGCCCTGGCCCATCTTGCCTCCGTCGAAGATAGTGAAGACGCAGTTGTCGGGAATGTCGACTGCGTTGAGGGCACGAACAGTTCGCTGCACGACCTTTTTCAAGGCATTCTTCTCGAAGGCAGCCACCCGTAAGTGCGGCGCGGTCACTGGCTCGCCTGAATTTTTCACATCGAACACCACCTGCAGCACATCGCTGCTTTGCACTTTACCAACGGCGCTCTCAGCCAAAAGATCATTCATCGTCTCTGCACGCTCACAGTCCACAATGAGCTTGACGTACTGGCGCACCCTTTGCCGCGCGGCACCCAAAGCCTCCTTAAGCCTCACGAGGCTTTCATCCGACAGGCTTCGCACGTGTGCCTCCATCTTGTTATTGCTTGGGTCAGCAGCTTGCAGAGCTGAAAGCAAAGAAGGATCCACACCGGACCCTGTTGCTGCAGTTTCCTCGACCTGGTCTGGCTTGGAATCCAACTGCACCAAGGCGGCCCGATACGCCTTGACATCCTCGGCAAGCTCCTCGCGGTCCAGCCAATCTGCGGGGCCAGCACCAGCATACAGCATCTTCTTGACTTTGGCATCCAAGCCGGTGTTGTAGACCAATTTCTGCGGCGAGTCACATTGAAAACTTACATTGCTATTTAAGAAGTGGAGCAAAGCTGAACACCCCTGCCTGAAGTAAGTTGCATGCTTGGATGGCTGCTTCGCTCAAGCACCCGATCCATGAAAGGTCGTGCTGCTCTGTGTGCCCGATCTCGCCGTACGCCGCTCTGTATGATGGAAAGTCTCGAAAGACCGACCTCAGCTTCTGCTTGTGGGCGGTGTCCATGCTGGTGCTTTCCATGTGATCGAGGATATACACACTGAGGCCGTACTTCATCAGGAGGACATCCACGGTTCCTTTATTCCCTGAGCAGCCCTTACCCGACCAATTGCGGACGGACAGCTGCGTCCACTGCAGCTGCGGAGGATCTGACTGCAGAAAGTCGTGAACCGCACCGATGCACCATACCATTCTGTCCAACGCACTCCGGGTGTCCGCTCGACCCACCTGCTTGAAGCATTTCTGGGCGAGGTCGTCCAGCTTGTAGACGCTATCCCACGGGGACTGCTTGCCCCATGTTTCCTGACCAGATCAGCAACATCAACCTCGTAGAATGCGTTAGGATGGCATGCGCATCATATGACATGTCTCACTCATGGACCTGCCTCTGCCCAAAGCACCAGCGCCTGGATCCGATCATGCTTTAGCACCCTGTCGTACACAGACAGGCACTTCTCCACGAAGTGATGGAAGGTCTTCTGATCCTTAACCTCATCTTTTTCCCGCCTGAGATCCAAGACGTGGGTTCACAGTTAACCCAGCCGCACCCTCATGCTGCGCTCCGTCTACGTCTCTGTCTCCTGAAGCAATCTCATGTTCGGCCAAGACTCTCAGTACTGAACTCCACGTGAAGCTGCCACTTTTCAGCCACCTGCTTCTGCGTCATCTTCACAGGCTGGGAATCGCGATAGAGTGCCAGCTCGTAGATCCTTTGGACGGCTGACCTGTAGAGAAGGTCTCTGTCTGTACCTTTCTGTTCACGAATGCTGATGCCGCGGAAGTAAAACTTCTCAGCATTCGGCACCAGCTCAAAGGTGACGGGGGCTGTGAGCAAGACAGATCTCCAACCCTGGAGTTCCGAGGAATTCGCTCCTTCTCGGAGCCGGCTTCCAATCTTCAACAGCAGAGCCTGCGCATACTCCTCTGGGCTCAGCAATCGCAGATTGGACGGAGTCTTCCCGGCCACCAGGGCCTCCAGCTGGTGGGGGAGTAGGCCCACCACGACCTTTCCCGCCTGAACACTTCCCTTGTCGTAGCTGGGGAAGTACTTTCTTTGCGCATCTGCCACTTGGCTCTCAATGATTGGTACGTTGGGCGTTATGCTGGTCAAGAAGTCCAACCATGTGAAGTTGATGCCGCACTGATAGCTGCCGCGGGATTGCAGAGCAGTGCCAAGCTGAGCAGCATCGTACGGGGCCTGCAGCGGACACAAATGCAGGATTGAAAACACGTGTCGTGCATAGCACCTGGACCATTCTAATTCAGATGGGGCACGATGGTTCCAGACATCGATCCCGCAGCAGCGTCGATGCCCAGCGGGTCGGCATCACCCACATCACACAGAATGCTGTTGTCTCGCATGAGCTGCAAAGCTTCTTGCACCTTGCTCAAATGACTGCTGTTAATCGAAGACGGCACAGCGGCCGCTGCAGCAGCTGCTGGATCAGCACCACCATCGGCCGGCTGCGCAGCTGCCGCAGCTTTGGCCTTAGCCTTGGCCTTGCCCTTAGTCTTCGGAGGCATGTCGCCACTCGCACCGGCAATCAGCAATTGTTCAACGATCCGGGCCGGAAAATCTGCGACCGCGGTTCAGATTGTCAACAGTAATTCTTTCACACGACAACAACGCAACGTCTCCAGCCAGCGCTCTCAGGCATGAGGCCCAGGCTGCTTCTGCACACCACAGACCTGGGCAAGGCAGATCGACAGCTTCCTACTGCCATGATGTTGTTAACGCGTTTTCCCCGGCAGTCCGCCTTCTCCCGGGGAAGGCGGACTCCCACGCCAAAACCTGAGAAACACAAAACCCGAGAAACACAGGCGCTGGCGAAAGTGCCCTGGGAGAGAAGTGAAGTGTACCTGCAGAGTGGAATCCATCATTTCAACAGACCCGAAATGCCTCCCATGGGGCCCTGTTCTGCAAAACATACGAGACTCTGCCCCCGAACATATCATATTATCTTGCTGATGTCTTCTCTGAAAGGTCAGAGCAGTAGCCTCCAACTAGAACACTGAGACTCGATGCAGCGCTGGAGAAAGTGCTGACTCAGGCGCTGGCGAAAGTGTCTTTGGGCGCAGAATTGAACCTGCCGAGATTACTTGTCATTGTGCCAGGTTCGGAGATGGCTTTGCGCGGCTACCTCAGATACGTATTCAGCAGCATTGTGGCAGCTCTTGGCATGTGACACTTTCACCAGCGTCATGGCACATGCTGCCCTGCCTGACTGACACTCTCACCAGCGTCAGTCTGTGTGTGACACAGCCTTAAACAATAGACTGGTGTGCAAGGTCCTCAGTTGCACTGCCTGCTCCTGCCTCTTCTGTCCGAAGTGCCGAGACGAGGCAATGGCACCTGCAGCTGCTGAACCCTTGCTTGTTTTTCAGGAATACAGTTGTTTGGCATGTGGGCCCTTGCTTGATTTCACCCCTCCTGTGGCTCGACACATGGCATGCAGACTTGCACAGGGCCAACAGCAACAATACAAAGGAACATGACAGCGTGCCTGCACTATCGCTTGTATTACTGACACGAACCCGGACCACCAGGTTTCAAAAAGCAGACAAAGCAAATCTACTCATTAGAATGCTGCAGCCAAGAAAACATGGTCACCTGTGCCTGTCATCCCTCAGTTGCAGACAGCTCAATTAGTGAATTAAGTTTGTGTAAGCCGCACTTAACCCAGAACTCAACATGTCCCTGAGCGGGAAGTGTGTGTGACGACACAGCTATATCATGTATAGAATTCCCAAGTATTTTGTGGCAGCTTATGTACAAAGACCTCCGCAGTAGTGCCGTGAGGATACCAAATAAGCAATGTGTCGATCTCAGCAATAAGTGGCAATATAGGGTAGGGTAGCAGAACTTTTTTTCTCCGAGCCTTCTGCATGGCAGCACGAAATTCGGACAAGACAGAGGACCCTAGTGCCCACGCAACATGATTATCAGTTCAGAATGACTGAGAGACACGTGTCAATTGTCAGGACCGAAAGCAATGAGAGGAGCTGGAGGTGCACAAAGGGCAGCTCAGGAGCCTGTGGGGTGTGCAAACCACATTCAGAGAGAGAGAGAGAGAGAGAGAGAGAGAGAGAGAGAGAGAGAGAGAGAGAGAGAGAGAGAGAGAGAGAGAGAGAGAGAGAGAGAGAGAGAGACACACACACACACTTGTCAGGACCCAGGTCGATGGGAAAGAGCTGGAGGTGCAGATATGGCAGCTCAGGAGCCTGTGCGGCGTACAAACCACTTTCAGAATGAGTGAAAGACAATTGTCAGGACACAAGTCAATGGGAAGGAGCTGGATGTGCAGGTATGGCAGATCAGGAGCCTCTGGGGCGTACATACCACTTTCAGAATGAGTGAGAGACACTTGTCAGGACCGAAGACAATGGGAAGGAGCTGGTGGTGCAGCTCAGGAGCCTGTGGGGTGTACAAACAGTCAAGTCGACTTCGGATAGTCCTGCCATGACCAAGTATGACTTTTTTTGTCAGGATGATAGTGGGCGGTACGGGTCCACCTGGGCATCGTCATGGACAGAGGCAGGTCTGTTTTGAATTGAAGTTGGCTTGGCTTTTGCTGCCAGTGCACAGGAGTCTGCACGACGAGGAGCCTCCGCCAAGTGGCCTCCGCCGCCACCGCCGCCACAGTTGCCGATCCCACCTCCGCCGAGCGGCCCTCCCCCACCACCGGGACCACCCCCGCCGGGGCCTCCCCCGCCAGGGCCACCCCCGCCACCTTCGGAAGCCGGTGACCAGGCCAGGTCTGTTCAGCAAGCCAGGTAAACCTTAAGCTTCTTTGACATCAAAACAATCCGCTGCCAGGACCAGAAGCAGGAAGCAGATGAGGAAGAGGAAGAGGAAGTGGAAGTGGAAGAGCAGGCACGGGTCACTCTACTAAGTAAATGAGCGCTGGTGAAAGTGCTCGCAGGTCTGCCAGGCAGGCCAAGTCTAGGAACTGAGCGCTGGTGAAAGTGCTCAAAGGGTCCAGGTCTAGTCTGAGAACTGAGCGCTGGTGAAAGTGCTTAGTACCTCCACTCATAGACTGTTGTCAACAGATTGTCCTGCAGCGCAGGTGACTTCTGCTTCCTCGTGGCAGAGGCAGCCCACTACGATAGGATCGTGGCAAAGAAAGCCGTCGCAAGGTACCTTGAAAAACCAGAAACAGCAGAAGCAAAAGCACCAGCAGCAGAAGAACGACAAGAAGGGCGGCCACGTGCAAGATGCCGCGCAGTACCGCCGAGACCTCTCCCGGGCGGAGAAGAAAGTGAGCAGTCTTCAGCAGGAGGTCACAAGGCTTCAGTGCGAGTTGCACAAGATAGACACCGAACGCCGGTGCGGAAGCCTTCTTGCGCAGTCCACACAAGCGAACGAGAAGGCTGCTGCAGAGAAGGTGAAGGAGGAGCAGCGTCTCGCAGCCGAGACTCGGGAGACAGCTCAGGAGGTCTCCAGGAAGCTCCAGGACAGGCCATGCTGGTGGTATCATGTTGCAACTTTGACATGCGTTGTTTCGTGCCAGGAGCACCAGGCCAAGCGCATCCAGGACCTCGAGGCAGCCCTGAAGGATACGCGGGCCGAGAAGGCCTGCCAGGCAGGTATCTACTTTTGAAATTTCTGCTTTAGCCTGTTCTCCATGAGGACAGAGTAAAGTCCATGAACAGCGACAAGGACAAGGCCCTGGACGGCTACAAGGCCACTGCATTTCATTCCGAATTTCCACAGTCAGCCCGTTTTGTGCTTCAAGACTTGGAAGCAATTCAACCCCGAACTGCCACACGCAAGGCCCAGATCTCCAAGCTCTTGACGGAGGCGAAAGAGGCCAAGGAGACCATTGGCCAGCAGGACAAGAAGCTGGTGAGGGCAGGAGAAGATCTCAGGCAGGCCTTGGACGCGGTGGAGAGGGGAAAGAAGTACAAGGACGGACAATCATGATCTTATCTTACGATGCTGATGATGCTCCTTGGTGTCAGGTAAACACCGACAAGAAGATCGCCGAATTGGAGGAACAGATCCACGAGGCAGTTGCCGAGAAGGCCAGGAAGGCACCATCTTGTTCCCAACATAGCTTTATGTTCTGCGTCAGGACAAGTACAAAAAGCTCAGCAGCGAGATGGGCCGGGAACTGGACAAGCGTCGGGCCTCTTTGCTGCACATTTCGAAGCAATCCTCAAGTCGAAGCAATCCTCTCTTCTGTGCCCCAGGCCTTGGACGCCAAAGAGGCAAAGATGCAGAAAGCCCAGGAGGCGAAGGAAAAGAAGACGGCCCAGGCGGCCAAGGACAAGGAGGCCCAGGCAGCGGCCTTTGCCCAGGCCAAGGAGGAACAGCAGGAAAGGCAGGCCAAGAAGGAGGCCCAGGCCAAGGAGGAGGGCCCCAAGGAGGGCAAGAAGGAGGTCAAAACGGCTAAACCGGCCAAGGCTCTGGAGGCTCCTTTCCAGTAGCCTGTTCGTGAGATGAAGCCAATCATGCTAGCCGCAGAACAAACGCTCAGGCCCCAAGTGCGAAGAGGCAGAAGGTGGCGGGGGTGGTCCCAGAGGCGGAGGCAAGTCTTTCAGTCTGAGCCAGCACGTAAATCAGATAATGAATCAAGAATCATGCTACCTCCCAAATCAGGTGAAAGATGCCAAGAAGGCAAAGACAAAGGGCGATGGTGAGGTGAGTGCGCTGTTTCGGGAGTAATGTCAATCAACAAACAAGCCATGATGTTTTGCCCAGGCGAGCACCGCTGCGAGATCGGCAAAGGAGGACTCGCTGGATCAGATACTTGAGGAGCTCTCATTGCTCACTTGATCAGGAAGCCGCTGAAAAGACGAAGATGACAAAAGATGAGGCCCCCCAACCCTGAGCCCAGTGTTTCGGATGAATGTGCACGATGGCATTTGGCAGGAGCCGCTGCCGATGCCCAGGTGATGCTGAGGCCAGCAGGACTCAGATTCAGATTCAGAGAGCAATATTAGTTCAACTCCCCTGTATCAGGAGACAAGCTGCAGCTGTGCGAAGCTGGCTGCTGGCAAAAAAAAGACATGCAGCTTTCATCAGCCAGGTTTGTTCTATTGGCTTTCGGCATGATAAACATCGATCTGCAGATGATGGCAGGATTCGTCGACAAAAGATGATGAACGCAGGCATCTCAGGGGGAGGGTGACACAGGCCGAAACCCAGACGCTGGCGAAAGTGTCTTTCTGTCATGATGGACGCTGGTGAGAGTGTCTATTCATGGCCTGTGCACACATAGATGCACAGATACACATGCATACATACATACATACATACATATATGCATACATACATACATACATACATACATACATACATACATACATACACACATAGACCTCCATACACCTAGATACACCTACATACACAAACACCTACACATAAACACATACACATACACATACATACAGTTATACAGATATACACATGCACATACACATACACTCAAACTAAGACTGGGTAATGAGCCCTCCAACATGCTGAGCTTTTTCGGGGTTGGGGGTTTCAGGCAGGTACCGTGGTAAATCATAAACCCAGCCCTGCTCTTCAACCTTCCTTGCCAAGGCTGGCACGACCTGCGCAGTGCCGATGCATCATCTGTCCTGCACCAGGAGCCCGATTGCTTAATTAATCGCACATGCATCTAGACCCAGGAATCGGAAACCTGAGTGGAAAGCCAACAGATCGAAGTTTAATGCCGTTGGGTTAGAGGCCGAATAGTTTCCAGGGCAGGGCCGGGGATTGAATTGCATGACCTTCTGGACACACCAATTCCTGTGCACCAAGCCCGACTCCTCAGCCTCCTGGCAAACCCCTTCCCCTCCTCCTCATCCACACCCTTCCTCCCTCAGCCTCACACACCCCCTGGTCCGCCCCCCCCCTGACGACCCCTCCACCTCCTGACAAAATACTCCCTTTCCCCCCCCTCCTCCTCCTCCTCCTCCTCCTCCTCCTCACCCACACCCTTCCTCCCTCAGCCCACCCCCTGGTCCCCCCCTCCCCCGACTCGCCCACCCACTCAGACTGTCTTTGCGGCACTTTCACCAGCGCCTTCAATGCACTTTCTTCAGCGCAGATGTGTCGTCCGTCGTCAGGCACTATCACCAGCGCCATGATGCACTTTCTCCAGTGCACACATGTGTCGTCGTCAGGCACTATCACCAGCGCCATGATGCACTTTCTCCAGTGCATGTCGTCGTCACCGTCATCGTCGTGCACTGTCACCAGCGCTGACAAAAACCGTGATGATGTCGTAGACGGCGAGGTCGAAACCTGAGTGCCTGCAGGGCCCTGACCAGGAATGCAGGGGGAAGGTCTTAAGGTTGAGCAACTAGGGAATCTAGGGCATAAGGTCGTGTACCCAAATCAAACCTCTTAGGGACTTGGGGGTCTTAAGGTGGAGGTCTAGGGCATAAGGTTTTATGTGCAAATCAAACCTCTTAGAGATTTAGGGTGGGTCTTAAGGTTCAGGGTCTAGGGCATAAGGTCTTATACCAAAATCAAACCTCTTAGGGATTTAGGGTGGGTCTTAAGGTTCAGGGTCTAGGGCATAAGGTCTTATACCCAAATCAGGATTTAGGGTGGGTCTTAAGGTTCAAGGTCTAGGGCATAAGGTCTTATGTGCAAATCAAACCTCTTAGGAATTTAGGTGGATCTTAAGGTTCAGGGTCTAGGGCATAAGGTCTTATACCCAAATCAAACCTCTTAGGGATTTAGGGTGGGTCTTAAGGTTCAAGGTCTAGGGCATAAGGTCTTATACCTAAGTCAAGCCTTTTGGGTCTGGGTTCCAAAGCTTTAGGGTCACTTAAGGCCAAAGCTAGGGTGGATGCAGGACTTATAATGCCGATATAAGATATCTCAAAATGTTTAAGCTATCTCGTTTGTTCGATAGTTTGTTTTTTTTTTTGCAAATTTTCGCAGCGAGAGAGCAGGCAGTGTTGTCATTGTCCAAGTACATCAAAGGAGCCAAAAACAGACAACACAAAAACGAAAAGAACGCCAGACAAAACGAAAATTGGGACTAGCAATTACCACAAGTCCTTTGCTCCAGCCTGAAAGCGGTGCATAATTGCATAATTTCTACAGAGAAAGTCATGTGCTCCAGTGCAAAGGTTGCTCGAAAATCTTGCTTCTTAACGTTGGGTGCTTTTTGTTTTTTCTCCTCCTTCCCACGGGCGAAGTATTTAATTTGAGCCACAGCTAGGGTTTAGGGATTCGAGAGTGTAGGGTTTAGGGGCTTTTTTTGCTCACGGACGAGTCGCTTGAGCCACAAAAGACCCCCCAGCCACCATACCCGACAAACCCAAGCCACCAGCTCAATGCTTCAAACACCCCCCACAACCCCCAGACACACAAACCAAAAACAACAAAAGACACAAAGACCCAGTCTATGGCCCAGCAAGAAGAGTTGACCGTATTCGTATAGGTGTTTAAAGAGTATTTAAAGGCTGCCAATGTGTGCCCGGACGCCCCCGCGCCCCCACCGCCCACACCGCCCCCACCAGCCCCACCGTCCAGACCGCCCTCACCGCCCTCACCACCCCCACCACCTCCACCACTGCCACCACCCCCAATGTTCTGTCAGGGGAGTTAACAGCTGTGTTTGTATAGGTGTTTTAAGAGTATTTAAAGGCTGCCCACACCTCCACCGCCCCCACCACCCCCACCGCCCCCATTGCCCACACCGCCCACACCGCCCTCACCGCCCTCACCACCCCCACCACTTCCACCACTGCCACCCTCACCGCCCTCACCACCCCCACCACCTCCACCACTGCCACCACCCCCAGTGTTCTGTCAGGGGAGTTAACCGCTGTATTTGTATAGGTGTTTAAAGAGTATTTAAAGGCTGCCAATGTGTGCCCGGACCCCCGCGCCCACACCGCCCCCACCGCCCACACCGCCCTCACCGCCCTCACCGCCCTCACCACCCACCACTCCACCACTGCCACCATCCCAGTGTTTTTTTGGCTGCCAATGTGTGCCCGGACCCCCCCGCGCCCACACCGCCCACACCGCCCCCACCGCCCCCACCGCCCACACCGCCCACACCGCCCACACCGCCCTCACCGCCCTCACCACCCCCACCACTTCCACCACTGCCACCCTCACTGCCCTCACCACCCCCACCACCTCCACCACTGCCACCACCCCCAGTGTTCTGTCAGGGGAGTTAACCGCTGTATTTGTATAGGTGTTTAAAGAATATTTAAAGGCTGCCAATGTGTGCCCGGACGCCCCCGCGCCCACACCGCCCCCACCGCCCTCACCGCCCCCACCGCCCACACCACCCTCACCGCCCTCACCGCCCTCACCACCCCCACCACGTCCACCACTGCCACCATCCCAGTGTTCTGTCAGGGGAGTTAACCGCTGTATTTGTATAGGTGTTTAAAGAATATTTAAAGTCTGCCAATGTGTGCCCGGACCCCCCCGCGCCCACACCGCCCACACCGCCCCCACCGCCCCCACCGCCCACACCGCCCTCCCCGCCCTCTGCACCACCCCCACCACCTCCACCACTGCCACCATCCCAGTGTTTTTGTCAGGGGAGTTAACCGCTGTATTTGTATAGGTGTTTAAAGAATATTTAAAGGCTGCCAATGTGTGCCCGGACCCCCCCGCGCCCACACCGCCCACACCGGATTTACCGCCCCCACCGCCCACACCGCCCTCACCGCCCTCACCACCCCCACCACTTCCACCACTGCCACCACCCCCAGTGTTCTGTCAGGGGAGTTAACCGCTGTATTTGTATAGGTGTTTAAAGAGTATTTACAGGCTGCCAATGTGTGCCCAACCGCTGTATTTGTATAGGTGTTTAAAGAGTATTTAAAGGCTGCCAATGTGTGCCCGGACCCCCCCGCGCGCCCACACCGCCCCCACCGCCCCCACCGCCCTCACCGCCCTCACCGCTGCCACCACCCCCAGTGTTCTGTCAGGGGAGTTAACCGCTGTATTTGTATAGGTGTTTAAAGAGTATATTTAAAGGCTGCCAATGTGTGTCCGGACCCCGCGCCCCACCGCCCTCACCACCCCCACCACTTCCACCACTGCCACCCTCACCGCCCTCACCACCACCACCACCTCCACCACTGCCACCACCCCCAGTGTTCTGTCAGGGGAGTTAACCGCTGTATTTGTATAGGTGTTTCAAGAGTATTTAAAGGCTGCCAATGTGTGCGCGGACGCCCCCGCGCCCCCACCGCCCACACCGCCCCCACCAGCCCCACCGCCCACACCGCCCTCACCGCCCTCACCACCCCCACCACCTCCACCACTGCCACCACCCCCAGTGTTCTGTCAAAAGAGTTAACCGCTGTATTTGTATAGGTGTTTAAAGAGTATTTAAAGGCTGCCAATGTGTGCCCGGACGCCCCCGCGCCCACACCGCCCCCACCGCCCCCACCGCCCACACCACCCTCACCGCCCTCACCGCCCAGGGGAGTTAACCGCTGTATCTGTATAGGTGTTTAAAGAGTATTTAAAGGCTGCCAATGTGTGCCCGGACCCCCCCGCGCCCACACCGCCCACACCGCCCCCACCGCCCCCACCGCCCACACCGCCCACACCGCCCTCACCGCCTGCCACCACCCCCAGTGTTCTGTCAGGGGAGTTAACCGCTGTATTTGTATAGGTGTTTAAAAAATATTTAAAGGCTGCCAATGTGTGC
>CAJNDT010000243.1:137878-264373 GCA_905221615.1 Symbiodinium sp. CCMP2592
CTCCGCCGATGTAGAAGAGGAAGGTTTGGCTCAGATATGGATCCACTGCCCAAGGATTCGCTGACAAACGCCTTGCGCAATGCGTCGGGTCCCGCACGCGAATGCGGATGTTCGGAAACATGGTTGACCGCACTGCTCCGGCCCTTCCACTGAGCAGGTTCAGCGTTCGCTGTTCATCTGAGGCCCCATCTGCATCGATCATTTCGACTTTTTCTGAAATCCTGGCCATCAGCCTCAGGTCGCCTCCGCAGAAACGCGATAGAATTCTCACAGTCGCTTCCTGAAGATCCTCGGATTTTGTACCTGGCGTGCAGTCCAAACCCAAGAGCCCTCTGAGGCAAGACCAATCAGCCAAAGTGGCTGAGAAACGTATCTGCAGGACACCCGCCCGCACGTCCTGATGAATGGCTATGACACGAGCCGTTGTCAGGGCATCTCTGTCCGCCTCAAGACATGCATTGCCAATGCAGCTGTGCAGCCGCTCAACTTTATGACGCCCACCGAAAGCCCCAGTATCCGCTACTGCACGGCAGCTTGAACCCGTCTTGAATTTCCGCCACACATCCATGATCATCGCCACATCAGGGGCACGGTGAAGCCCGGACTCGTCCTCCTCCTGAGCACCATCATTCGTCAGAAGCTTGCTGACTGCACGTAAATGCTTCGAGCATTGTCCGTGCTTTACAACATGGGCCTTTTTCAAATCTGCAATCTTCAAGATAGGCTTGCCGCGCACCCATTCCGACGTGATGTCTGCTTGCGCCCAACCACGGCAGGCCACACATGTCAGAACAAAAGATGTCGAAGACACCCGCTGGCCCATCAACCACGACCCAAGGCCTGGCTGATCTTTGTCAAGCAGGAAAGCTTGCTCCCAGCTCTCCTGCCGCTTCCTGAATGCAGCTTCCACCTCATCTGCTTCCTCTTTGCTTGTGCAAACCTTCGTCGTCTTGCGGCATGGCTTCACCTGCGCCCCAGTCTGAGTCTGTTTCTGGTCCACGCACAGTAAGTCGTCCTCGTCCATGGCAAAGACGCAGAATTGTCAAGTTCCCGATGTCTTTCACTTGATTTACATTACATGTTGTTTGCCAGGAGTTTCAGATACTTGCCATGTGCCTGCTAAGGTAGGTTGTAAATGGAATCAATGGAATGCTGCACACATCATTCACACGAGGCTCAGTGCTGACCAAGAGCAACAGCAGAAAAAACAATGCGGTAACCCCTGCCAGATTTGTTCACGAAGCAACCAGGGCAAGGACTGGGGCAATGGCCTCGGCAACAGCCCGTATCATCGACCATGCCTGGGCAAAAAGGTGTATCATATTTGACTGTTAAACTTGCCAGCACTCTCTCAGTGCCGATGCCTTTCTCCCGATGCTCGTCTGCTCTTAAAACTTACTTGCAAGGAATCACTGGGCCAACCACCGGCATCATAATCCAGGCCTGAGGCAGGCATGCAGTAGCCATATCCTCATATCTGCACCATACTGCCCAATCAAAACGTAAGAAAAACTGAGGCATCCACTACAGCCTCCATTGGCCAGGCCTGGGCCTGGGTGAGTCGTTTCAAAACAAAAGGCCGCTCAATCTGTGCCTTGCTTCACGCACACTGGCTCTCATTTCGACTCTGTGACACCCCCGGCTGCGCGGAGACACCGCCAACGGCCCAGCTTCGAAATAAAAACGCCGGGGGACGCCCCCTGCTGTTTGGAAGCACAAGGACCGGGACACTCTTGTAGCCCAGTGGGTCCCTGTTTATATAGCTAGTCTGTTTTACCCCCCCTACAAAAACAAGTGGGGACGTACCCTCCTGCACGGGGAGCAGGTGTAAACTTGATGATTTGTAAGCACCCACATACCTAAGTCTTCCATGCCATGCAATGCTCCTGGTATGGTGGCTACACTGTAGCAAAGTACGGCTCAACAAACGTCATGTTTACACCCACTACAAAAACAGGAGGGGACGTACCCTCCTGCACGGGGAGCAGGTGTAAATCAGAGGGGCCATAAGAACAGGTACCCACTGGGCCATAAGGGTGTCATGCACTCACGCCAGCACCCTCGGGCAGGTAGCCAAGAATCTCGTCAGGATTGCCTCAACAACCTGGTCATTGCTGTTTCCAGTTTGAAGCTTAATTCACACGTTAGTAAGACTAAGCTATCGTGCTGCCGGCAAAACAATCAGGGCAGGCCAAAAGAAAGTACAAAGCAGTCAAAGAAACCTTGAAATACTGCCAACAAGAAGCTGGAATTGACATGGCGTTTCCACACATGTGCCCCAGCTGGGCATCGGAGACTCCAGTCGTGTTGAACTGATCCACATCGCAGCCCTGAGCCCTGCAGAGCTCCTTAACGCTCAGTCGCCGATTGAGACGCAGGTCGTAGTAGGCACGTGCGGAGCACCTCGTAGCCGTGAGTGTTGGCAAGCAGTCAATGAAGTAGTGCTTGCCTTCCCGGCCACTCTGAATATCCACCACGCCATGACGCTCAAAAAGGTTGCCACCATGCTTCTGCTTGTAGTCCTGCACGGCATCGGCGATGTTCTTCACAGCACGCTCACTCAACTCGCTTGGAAGGGTTTTCAGACTTGCGATTGTGGCCGGCAATGGCTGCTTCAAGATGCTGCTCAGGGGCGGCGTTCCGGTACCTTCGGGCATTTGGAAGCCACCGTCTATGGATTTTTCCACACCCACGATGTAGAGCCGCTCCCTCGCCTGCGGCAGTCCGAAATCAGCACTGCTGAGAATCGCTTCGTGGATGTTGTACCGCTGCCCATCCCTGCCAACAAGGCCTTTCAAGATGTCCATGACTTTCTTGTAAGTCGATCTCTTAGCTGATTTCCATGCAGGCACCTGTTCCAGAAACCAGAATCGGGGCGGCCTCTTGCACATGTACTTCAGGATGCCGTACATGACGTCAGACCGGGAATCCTTGGCTCCCTGCTGGGAGCCCTCTCGGCTCCATGGCTGGCATGGAGCCCCTGCCGAAAAAATATCAACAGCATCTGCAGACATATGAAAATCGTCACCCATAGCGTCCTGGAAAAACGTCTTGGCCTTGAAATTCTTCTGCAGGAATGTCATGCAGGACTTGTTGTTGTCACACTGAAAAGAGAGCACAAACTTCATCTTCATGTTAACCAGAGCTTGAGTGTCACTGCCCCAGCCAGAGCAAACACTGCCAACAGTGAGCACCTTCGAAGCCACACGAGGCTTCTTAGGAGCCCGCTCGTCAGAAGGACAAGAGGCCAGTGCTGACATCATGGACGGGCGCTTCGTATCAACGGCCGCTGCTGACTTCGACGACGAGCGTGGGGGCATGGAGACTGAACTTGAGGGCCTCTTCATCTCTTTGGCCTTAGCCTTCGCCGGAGCCTTCGCTTTAGCCCTGCCCGCAGCGGCAGAGCCGGGAGCGAGGAGGAACTCTGGCCCGTCAAAATCGTCCATGTTGCCAAGTGGGCCCGGGTAGCCTCAAGTGAAAATTGAGCACAATGCTTCCAGCATCGTTGGCCAAGGGTACTTCCAAGAACACACGATAGCAAAATGCTCGGCAGACAGCAATTCAGCAAGATTGTGGAGTCACTTTGTACAGCGTCGTTCCAATCAGAGGCGGCTCACAAGTCTACCGCCGTCTTGCAATCAGTAATCAGAGGCGTCTTACAAGTCTTTGGCGCATGAGGCTCTGTCCAAAGAGGTCCAAGCATCAAACAAGACTGCGCATGCCCTAAATGACTGACAAAATGAATCCATGCTGCCAGCAACTATCCAGGACCGAATGAACATCAAAATGGCCCCGCCAAATCACTACCGCTCTACTGGGACTGGTTTCGCAAGGCCGCTATCTTGGCCAAAATTGCATCTGAGCCCTCAGTCTCGTCAACCACGGCTGACGTGTCGGTGTCATTCTTGTCAGCATTTGAGCCCTCTTCACCCGTAGCTGCGTTGCCTCTGCCACGTCCACCGCCTCTGCCACGGCCACGGCCACGGGTGGCAGACGAGGTGCCGCTAGGAATCCTGGTTCATTGTTGAGATAAGTTTAAACATGATCATACTTATTCCTTATTCTTTGGCTTAAGTGCACATAATACTGTAACATGTTACCCAACGATGACCGAGATTCACTTCAGCAGCCCTCGCAGCAATGACTTCGGCGAAGCCAGCATCGAAGAACTGATTCCCTTCCTGACGCATCCCACGCATTACGATGTGGGCCAAACGCTCGTAGAGCTTCTCTTTGTGTGCGTCAGTGAAGCACACACCCACGTAGCTCACTTTGGACTCCAGGCATGCTTGGGCGCATTGGCCGTCCCCTGCGGTCCAATCGAGCAGCACAGTAGTGCGAAGGTCCACATCCAGGAGCTCTTTGAAAAGCATAACCGGCATCGAGTGGAAGCAGAACGGCTCCAAGCCGTGCTCCTCTCTCTTGCCCGCAGATGCTGGATCATGTCCGGCTGTTGCGCCTCCAACAGCAGTCCTCGCGCTGCCGTAGAGAGCCTGATCAGCTAGCTTTTGAACCCCTCACGGCTATGTTATAATTACTACCATTGTCCGGCCTTTTTCTCTGCGAATGTCAATTGCCAGAGCTCCGAATCCGGTGGTAGCACCACGCCGCTGATGACATTGCCGGCTGATGTGCCCGCGTAGTGGGCTCGATTCCTTCGCTTCTTGAGGCCTTGAAGCTGGCTGGCGACGCCGTGCACCTCAGTGATCAATTTCCACAATATTGAATCGGAAGGCGAACTACGGAGTGAGTGCTCCGTTGCTTTCTGATAAGTCCGATGTTTTCCAAGGAACGATGTAGATCGTCTCCAGCTGCTGAAGCTGGGCTGAGGCACGGTGCTTCTCCATTCGCTGGGCTACGCTGTTCTCGTCATAGGCCAGGTGGATGGTTCGTGAAGCTTTGGGCATGCCAGGGCATGTCACTCCATCGCCAGCCATAGTGAAGCTGTTGAGAATGTGGTTGCCCTGGCCCATCTTGCCTCCGTCGAAGATAGTGAAGACGCAGTTGTCGGGAATGTCGACTGCGTTGAGGGCACGAACAGTTCGCTGCACGACCTTTTTCAAGGCATTCTTCTCGAAGGCAGCCACCCGTAAGTGCGGCGCGGTCACTGGCTCGCCTGAATTTTTCACATCGAACACCACCTGCAGCACATCGCTGCTTTGCACTTTACCAACGGCGCTCTCAGCCAAAAGATCATTCATCGTCTCTGCACGCTCACAGTCCACAATGAGCTTGACGTACTGGCGCACCCTTTGCCGCGCGGCACCCAAAGCCTCCTTAAGCCTCACGAGGCTTTCATCCGACAGGCTTCGCACGTGTGCCTCCATCTTGTTATTGCTTGGGTCAGCAGCTTGCAGAGCTGAAAGCAAAGAAGGATCCACACCGGACCCTGTTGCTGCAGTTTCCTCGACCTGGTCTGGCTTGGAATCCAACTGCACCAAGGCGGCCCGATACGCCTTGACATCCTCGGCAAGCTCCTCGCGGTCCAGCCAATCTGCGGGGCCAGCACCAGCATACAGCATCTTCTTGACTTTGGCATCCAAGCCGGTGTTGTAGACCAATTTCTGCGGCGAGTCACATTGAAAACTTACATTGCTATTTAAGAAGTGGAGCAAAGCTGAACACCCCTGCCTGAAGTAAGTTGCATGCTTGGATGGCTGCTTCGCTCAAGCACCCGATCCATGAAAGGTCGTGCTGCTCTGTGTGCCCGATCTCGCCGTACGCCGCTCTGTATGATGGAAAGTCTCGAAAGACCGACCTCAGCTTCTGCTTGTGGGCGGTGTCCATGCTGGTGCTTTCCATGTGATCGAGGATATACACACTGAGGCCGTACTTCATCAGGAGGACATCCACGGTTCCTTTATTCCCTGAGCAGCCCTTACCCGACCAATTGCGGACGGACAGCTGCGTCCACTGCAGCTGCGGAGGATCTGACTGCAGAAAGTCGTGAACCGCACCGATGCACCATACCATTCTGTCCAACGCACTCCGGGTGTCCGCTCGACCCACCTGCTTGAAGCATTTCTGGGCGAGGTCGTCCAGCTTGTAGACGCTATCCCACGGGGACTGCTTGCCCCATGTTTCCTGACCAGATCAGCAACATCAACCTCGTAGAATGCGTTAGGATGGCATGCGCATCATATGACATGTCTCACTCATGGACCTGCCTCTGCCCAAAGCACCAGCGCCTGGATCCGATCATGCTTTAGCACCCTGTCGTACACAGACAGGCACTTCTCCACGAAGTGATGGAAGGTCTTCTGATCCTTAACCTCATCTTTTTCCCGCCTGAGATCCAAGACGTGGGTTCACAGTTAACCCAGCCGCACCCTCATGCTGCGCTCCGTCTACGTCTCTGTCTCCTGAAGCAATCTCATGTTCGGCCAAGACTCTCAGTACTGAACTCCACGTGAAGCTGCCACTTTTCAGCCACCTGCTTCTGCGTCATCTTCACAGGCTGGGAATCGCGATAGAGTGCCAGCTCGTAGATCCTTTGGACGGCTGACCTGTAGAGAAGGTCTCTGTCTGTACCTTTCTGTTCACGAATGCTGATGCCGCGGAAGTAAAACTTCTCAGCATTCGGCACCAGCTCAAAGGTGACGGGGGCTGTGAGCAAGACAGATCTCCAACCCTGGAGTTCCGAGGAATTCGCTCCTTCTCGGAGCCGGCTTCCAATCTTCAACAGCAGAGCCTGCGCATACTCCTCTGGGCTCAGCAATCGCAGATTGGACGGAGTCTTCCCGGCCACCAGGGCCTCCAGCTGGTGGGGGAGTAGGCCCACCACGACCTTTCCCGCCTGAACACTTCCCTTGTCGTAGCTGGGGAAGTACTTTCTTTGCGCATCTGCCACTTGGCTCTCAATGATTGGTACGTTGGGCGTTATGCTGGTCAAGAAGTCCAACCATGTGAAGTTGATGCCGCACTGATAGCTGCCGCGGGATTGCAGAGCAGTGCCAAGCTGAGCAGCATCGTACGGGGCCTGCAGCGGACACAAATGCAGGATTGAAAACACGTGTCGTGCATAGCACCTGGACCATTCTAATTCAGATGGGGCACGATGGTTCCAGACATCGATCCCGCAGCAGCGTCGATGCCCAGCGGGTCGGCATCACCCACATCACACAGAATGCTGTTGTCTCGCATGAGCTGCAAAGCTTCTTGCACCTTGCTCAAATGACTGCTGTTAATCGAAGACGGCACAGCGGCCGCTGCAGCAGCTGCTGGATCAGCACCACCATCGGCCGGCTGCGCAGCTGCCGCAGCTTTGGCCTTAGCCTTGGCCTTGCCCTTAGTCTTCGGAGGCATGTCGCCACTCGCACCGGCAATCAGCAATTGTTCAACGATCCGGGCCGGAAAATCTGCGACCGCGGTTCAGATTGTCAACAGTAATTCTTTCACACGACAACAACGCAACGTCTCCAGCCAGCGCTCTCAGGCATGAGGCCCAGGCTGCTTCTGCACACCACAGACCTGGGCAAGGCAGATCGACAGCTTCCTACTGCCATGATGTTGTTAACGCGTTTTCCCCGGCAGTCCGCCTTCTCCCGGGGAAGGCGGACTCCCACGCCAAAACCTGAGAAACACAAAACCCGAGAAACACAGGCGCTGGCGAAAGTGCCCTGGGAGAGAAGTGAAGTGTACCTGCAGAGTGGAATCCATCATTTCAACAGACCCGAAATGCCTCCCATGGGGCCCTGTTCTGCAAAACATACGAGACTCTGCCCCCGAACATATCATATTATCTTGCTGATGTCTTCTCTGAAAGGTCAGAGCAGTAGCCTCCAACTAGAACACTGAGACTCGATGCAGCGCTGGAGAAAGTGCTGACTCAGGCGCTGGCGAAAGTGTCTTTGGGCGCAGAATTGAACCTGCCGAGATTACTTGTCATTGTGCCAGGTTCGGAGATGGCTTTGCGCGGCTACCTCAGATACGTATTCAGCAGCATTGTGGCAGCTCTTGGCATGTGACACTTTCACCAGCGTCATGGCACATGCTGCCCTGCCTGACTGACACTCTCACCAGCGTCAGTCTGTGTGTGACACAGCCTTAAACAATAGACTGGTGTGCAAGGTCCTCAGTTGCACTGCCTGCTCCTGCCTCTTCTGTCCGAAGTGCCGAGACGAGGCAATGGCACCTGCAGCTGCTGAACCCTTGCTTGTTTTTCAGGAATACAGTTGTTTGGCATGTGGGCCCTTGCTTGATTTCACCCCTCCTGTGGCTCGACACATGGCATGCAGACTTGCACAGGGCCAACAGCAACAATACAAAGGAACATGACAGCGTGCCTGCACTATCGCTTGTATTACTGACACGAACCCGGACCACCAGGTTTCAAAAAGCAGACAAAGCAAATCTACTCATTAGAATGCTGCAGCCAAGAAAACATGGTCACCTGTGCCTGTCATCCCTCAGTTGCAGACAGCTCAATTAGTGAATTAAGTTTGTGTAAGCCGCACTTAACCCAGAACTCAACATGTCCCTGAGCGGGAAGTGTGTGTGACGACACAGCTATATCATGTATAGAATTCCCAAGTATTTTGTGGCAGCTTATGTACAAAGACCTCCGCAGTAGTGCCGTGAGGATACCAAATAAGCAATGTGTCGATCTCAGCAATAAGTGGCAATATAGGGTAGGGTAGCAGAACTTTTTTTCTCCGAGCCTTCTGCATGGCAGCACGAAATTCGGACAAGACAGAGGACCCTAGTGCCCACGCAACATGATTATCAGTTCAGAATGACTGAGAGACACGTGTCAATTGTCAGGACCGAAAGCAATGAGAGGAGCTGGAGGTGCACAAAGGGCAGCTCAGGAGCCTGTGGGGTGTGCAAACCACATTCAGAGAGAGAGAGAGAGAGAGAGAGAGAGAGAGAGAGAGAGAGAGAGAGAGAGAGAGAGAGAGAGAGAGAGAGAGAGAGAGAGAGAGAGAGAGACACACACACACACTTGTCAGGACCCAGGTCGATGGGAAAGAGCTGGAGGTGCAGATATGGCAGCTCAGGAGCCTGTGCGGCGTACAAACCACTTTCAGAATGAGTGAAAGACAATTGTCAGGACACAAGTCAATGGGAAGGAGCTGGATGTGCAGGTATGGCAGATCAGGAGCCTCTGGGGCGTACATACCACTTTCAGAATGAGTGAGAGACACTTGTCAGGACCGAAGACAATGGGAAGGAGCTGGTGGTGCAGCTCAGGAGCCTGTGGGGTGTACAAACAGTCAAGTCGACTTCGGATAGTCCTGCCATGACCAAGTATGACTTTTTTTGTCAGGATGATAGTGGGCGGTACGGGTCCACCTGGGCATCGTCATGGACAGAGGCAGGTCTGTTTTGAATTGAAGTTGGCTTGGCTTTTGCTGCCAGTGCACAGGAGTCTGCACGACGAGGAGCCTCCGCCAAGTGGCCTCCGCCGCCACCGCCGCCACAGTTGCCGATCCCACCTCCGCCGAGCGGCCCTCCCCCACCACCGGGACCACCCCCGCCGGGGCCTCCCCCGCCAGGGCCACCCCCGCCACCTTCGGAAGCCGGTGACCAGGCCAGGTCTGTTCAGCAAGCCAGGTAAACCTTAAGCTTCTTTGACATCAAAACAATCCGCTGCCAGGACCAGAAGCAGGAAGCAGATGAGGAAGAGGAAGAGGAAGTGGAAGTGGAAGAGCAGGCACGGGTCACTCTACTAAGTAAATGAGCGCTGGTGAAAGTGCTCGCAGGTCTGCCAGGCAGGCCAAGTCTAGGAACTGAGCGCTGGTGAAAGTGCTCAAAGGGTCCAGGTCTAGTCTGAGAACTGAGCGCTGGTGAAAGTGCTTAGTACCTCCACTCATAGACTGTTGTCAACAGATTGTCCTGCAGCGCAGGTGACTTCTGCTTCCTCGTGGCAGAGGCAGCCCACTACGATAGGATCGTGGCAAAGAAAGCCGTCGCAAGGTACCTTGAAAAACCAGAAACAGCAGAAGCAAAAGCACCAGCAGCAGAAGAACGACAAGAAGGGCGGCCACGTGCAAGATGCCGCGCAGTACCGCCGAGACCTCTCCCGGGCGGAGAAGAAAGTGAGCAGTCTTCAGCAGGAGGTCACAAGGCTTCAGTGCGAGTTGCACAAGATAGACACCGAACGCCGGTGCGGAAGCCTTCTTGCGCAGTCCACACAAGCGAACGAGAAGGCTGCTGCAGAGAAGGTGAAGGAGGAGCAGCGTCTCGCAGCCGAGACTCGGGAGACAGCTCAGGAGGTCTCCAGGAAGCTCCAGGACAGGCCATGCTGGTGGTATCATGTTGCAACTTTGACATGCGTTGTTTCGTGCCAGGAGCACCAGGCCAAGCGCATCCAGGACCTCGAGGCAGCCCTGAAGGATACGCGGGCCGAGAAGGCCTGCCAGGCAGGTATCTACTTTTGAAATTTCTGCTTTAGCCTGTTCTCCATGAGGACAGAGTAAAGTCCATGAACAGCGACAAGGACAAGGCCCTGGACGGCTACAAGGCCACTGCATTTCATTCCGAATTTCCACAGTCAGCCCGTTTTGTGCTTCAAGACTTGGAAGCAATTCAACCCCGAACTGCCACACGCAAGGCCCAGATCTCCAAGCTCTTGACGGAGGCGAAAGAGGCCAAGGAGACCATTGGCCAGCAGGACAAGAAGCTGGTGAGGGCAGGAGAAGATCTCAGGCAGGCCTTGGACGCGGTGGAGAGGGGAAAGAAGTACAAGGACGGACAATCATGATCTTATCTTACGATGCTGATGATGCTCCTTGGTGTCAGGTAAACACCGACAAGAAGATCGCCGAATTGGAGGAACAGATCCACGAGGCAGTTGCCGAGAAGGCCAGGAAGGCACCATCTTGTTCCCAACATAGCTTTATGTTCTGCGTCAGGACAAGTACAAAAAGCTCAGCAGCGAGATGGGCCGGGAACTGGACAAGCGTCGGGCCTCTTTGCTGCACATTTCGAAGCAATCCTCAAGTCGAAGCAATCCTCTCTTCTGTGCCCCAGGCCTTGGACGCCAAAGAGGCAAAGATGCAGAAAGCCCAGGAGGCGAAGGAAAAGAAGACGGCCCAGGCGGCCAAGGACAAGGAGGCCCAGGCAGCGGCCTTTGCCCAGGCCAAGGAGGAACAGCAGGAAAGGCAGGCCAAGAAGGAGGCCCAGGCCAAGGAGGAGGGCCCCAAGGAGGGCAAGAAGGAGGTCAAAACGGCTAAACCGGCCAAGGCTCTGGAGGCTCCTTTCCAGTAGCCTGTTCGTGAGATGAAGCCAATCATGCTAGCCGCAGAACAAACGCTCAGGCCCCAAGTGCGAAGAGGCAGAAGGTGGCGGGGGTGGTCCCAGAGGCGGAGGCAAGTCTTTCAGTCTGAGCCAGCACGTAAATCAGATAATGAATCAAGAATCATGCTACCTCCCAAATCAGGTGAAAGATGCCAAGAAGGCAAAGACAAAGGGCGATGGTGAGGTGAGTGCGCTGTTTCGGGAGTAATGTCAATCAACAAACAAGCCATGATGTTTTGCCCAGGCGAGCACCGCTGCGAGATCGGCAAAGGAGGACTCGCTGGATCAGATACTTGAGGAGCTCTCATTGCTCACTTGATCAGGAAGCCGCTGAAAAGACGAAGATGACAAAAGATGAGGCCCCCCAACCCTGAGCCCAGTGTTTCGGATGAATGTGCACGATGGCATTTGGCAGGAGCCGCTGCCGATGCCCAGGTGATGCTGAGGCCAGCAGGACTCAGATTCAGATTCAGAGAGCAATATTAGTTCAACTCCCCTGTATCAGGAGACAAGCTGCAGCTGTGCGAAGCTGGCTGCTGGCAAAAAAAAGACATGCAGCTTTCATCAGCCAGGTTTGTTCTATTGGCTTTCGGCATGATAAACATCGATCTGCAGATGATGGCAGGATTCGTCGACAAAAGATGATGAACGCAGGCATCTCAGGGGGAGGGTGACACAGGCCGAAACCCAGACGCTGGCGAAAGTGTCTTTCTGTCATGATGGACGCTGGTGAGAGTGTCTATTCATGGCCTGTGCACACATAGATGCACAGATACACATGCATACATACATACATACATACATATATGCATACATACATACATACATACATACATACATACATACATACATACACACATAGACCTCCATACACCTAGATACACCTACATACACAAACACCTACACATAAACACATACACATACACATACATACAGTTATACAGATATACACATGCACATACACATACACTCAAACTAAGACTGGGTAATGAGCCCTCCAACATGCTGAGCTTTTTCGGGGTTGGGGGTTTCAGGCAGGTACCGTGGTAAATCATAAACCCAGCCCTGCTCTTCAACCTTCCTTGCCAAGGCTGGCACGACCTGCGCAGTGCCGATGCATCATCTGTCCTGCACCAGGAGCCCGATTGCTTAATTAATCGCACATGCATCTAGACCCAGGAATCGGAAACCTGAGTGGAAAGCCAACAGATCGAAGTTTAATGCCGTTGGGTTAGAGGCCGAATAGTTTCCAGGGCAGGGCCGGGGATTGAATTGCATGACCTTCTGGACACACCAATTCCTGTGCACCAAGCCCGACTCCTCAGCCTCCTGGCAAACCCCTTCCCCTCCTCCTCATCCACACCCTTCCTCCCTCAGCCTCACACACCCCCTGGTCCGCCCCCCCCCTGACGACCCCTCCACCTCCTGACAAAATACTCCCTTTCCCCCCCCTCCTCCTCCTCCTCCTCCTCCTCCTCCTCACCCACACCCTTCCTCCCTCAGCCCACCCCCTGGTCCCCCCCTCCCCCGACTCGCCCACCCACTCAGACTGTCTTTGCGGCACTTTCACCAGCGCCTTCAATGCACTTTCTTCAGCGCAGATGTGTCGTCCGTCGTCAGGCACTATCACCAGCGCCATGATGCACTTTCTCCAGTGCACACATGTGTCGTCGTCAGGCACTATCACCAGCGCCATGATGCACTTTCTCCAGTGCATGTCGTCGTCACCGTCATCGTCGTGCACTGTCACCAGCGCTGACAAAAACCGTGATGATGTCGTAGACGGCGAGGTCGAAACCTGAGTGCCTGCAGGGCCCTGACCAGGAATGCAGGGGGAAGGTCTTAAGGTTGAGCAACTAGGGAATCTAGGGCATAAGGTCGTGTACCCAAATCAAACCTCTTAGGGACTTGGGGGTCTTAAGGTGGAGGTCTAGGGCATAAGGTTTTATGTGCAAATCAAACCTCTTAGAGATTTAGGGTGGGTCTTAAGGTTCAGGGTCTAGGGCATAAGGTCTTATACCAAAATCAAACCTCTTAGGGATTTAGGGTGGGTCTTAAGGTTCAGGGTCTAGGGCATAAGGTCTTATACCCAAATCAGGATTTAGGGTGGGTCTTAAGGTTCAAGGTCTAGGGCATAAGGTCTTATGTGCAAATCAAACCTCTTAGGAATTTAGGTGGATCTTAAGGTTCAGGGTCTAGGGCATAAGGTCTTATACCCAAATCAAACCTCTTAGGGATTTAGGGTGGGTCTTAAGGTTCAAGGTCTAGGGCATAAGGTCTTATACCTAAGTCAAGCCTTCTGGGTCTGGGTTCCAAAGCTTTAGGGTCACTTAAGGCCAAAGCTAGGGTGGATGCAGGACTTATAATGCCGATATAAGATATCTCAAAATGTTTAAGCTATCTCGTTTGTTCGATAGTTTGTTTTTTTTTTTGCAAATTTTCGCAGCGAGAGAGCAGGCAGTGTTGTCATTGTCCAAGTACATCAAAGGAGCCAAAAACAGACAACACAAAAACGAAAAGAACGCCAGACAAAACGAAAATTGGGACTAGCAATTACCACAAGTCCTTTGCTCCAGCCTGAAAGCGGTGCATAATTGCATAATTTCTACAGAGAAAGTCATGTGCTCCAGTGCAAAGGTTGCTCGAAAATCTTGCTTCTTAACGTTGGGTGCTTTTTGTTTTTTCTCCTCCTTCCCACGGGCGAAGTATTTAATTTGAGCCACAGCTAGGGTTTAGGGATTCGAGAGTGTAGGGTTTAGGGGCTTTTTTTGCTCACGGACGAGTCGCTTGAGCCACAAAAGACCCCCCAGCCACCATACCCGACAAACCCAAGCCACCAGCTCAATGCTTCAAACACCCCCCACAACCCCCAGACACACAAACCAAAAACAACAAAAGACACAAAGACCCAGTCTATGGCCCAGCAAGAAGAGTTGACCGTATTCGTATAGGTGTTTAAAGAGTATTTAAAGGCTGCCAATGTGTGCCCGGACGCCCCCGCGCCCCCACCGCCCACACCGCCCCCACCAGCCCCACCGTCCAGACCGCCCTCACCGCCCTCACCACCCCCACCACCTCCACCACTGCCACCACCCCCAATGTTCTGTCAGGGGAGTTAACAGCTGTGTTTGTATAGGTGTTTTAAGAGTATTTAAAGGCTGCCCACACCTCCACCGCCCCCACCACCCCCACCGCCCCCATTGCCCACACCGCCCACACCGCCCTCACCGCCCTCACCACCCCCACCACTTCCACCACTGCCACCCTCACCGCCCTCACCACCCCCACCACCTCCACCACTGCCACCACCCCCAGTGTTCTGTCAGGGGAGTTAACCGCTGTATTTGTATAGGTGTTTAAAGAGTATTTAAAGGCTGCCAATGTGTGCCCGGACCCCCCGCGCCCACACCGCCCCCACCGCCCCCACCGCCCTCACCGCCCTCACCGCCCTCACCGCCCTCACCACCCCCACTCCACCACTGCCACCATCCCAGTGTTTTTTTGGCTGCCAATGTGTGCCCGGACCCCCCCGCGCCCACACCGCCCACACCGCCCCCACCGCCCCCACCGCCCACACCGCCCACACCGCCCACACCGCCCTCACCGCCCTCACCACCCCCACCACTTCCACCACTGCCACCCTCACTGCCCTCACCACCCCCACCACCTCCACCACTGCCACCACCCCCAGTGTTCTGTCAGGGGAGTTAACCGCTGTATTTGTATAGGTGTTTGTTAAATGTGTGCCGGACCCCCCCGCGCCCACACCGCCCCCACCGCCCCCACCGCCCACACCGCCCTCACCGCCCTCACCGCCCTCACCACCCCCACCACCTCCACCACTGCCACCATCCCAGTGTTCTGTCAGGGGAGTTAACCGCTGTATTTGTATAGGTGTTTAAAGAATATTTAAAGGCTGCCAATGTGTGCCCGGACCCCCCCGCGCCCACACCGCCCACACCGCCCCCACCGCCCCCACCGCCCACACCGCCCTCACCACCCCCACCACTTCCACCACTGCCACCACCCCCAGTGTTCTGTCAGGGGAGTTAACCGCTGTATTTGTATAGGTGTTTAAAAGTATTTAAAGGCTGCCAATGTGTGCCCGGACCCCCCCGCGCCCACACCGCCCCCACCGCCCCCACCGCCCCCACCGCCCACACCGCCCTCACCGCCCTCACCACCCCCACCACCTCCACCACTGCCACCACCCCCAGTGTTCTGTCAGGGGAGTTAACCGCTGTATTTGTATAGGTGTTTAAAGAGTATTTAAAGGCTGCCAATGTGTGCGCGGACGCCCCCGCGCCCCCACCGCCCACACCGCACCCCACCAGCCCCACCGCCCACACCGCCCTCACCGCCCTCACCACCCCCACCACCTCCACCACTGCCACCACCCCCAGTGTTCTGTCAAAAGAGTTAACCGCTGTATTTGTATAGGTGTTTAAAGAGTATTTAAAGGCTGCCAATGTGTTCACCGTGCCCCCCGGAGTCCACCGCCCTCACCGCCCACTGTATAGGTGTTTCGCTGCCAATGTGTGCCCGGACGCGCCCACACCGCCCCCACCGCCCCCACCGCCCACACCCCCACCCGCCCTCACCGCCTGCCACCACCCCCAGTGTTCTGTCAGGGGAGTTAACCGCTGTATTTGTATAGGTGTTTAAAGAATATTTAAAGGCTGCCAATGTGTGCCCGGACCCCCCCGCGCCCACACCGCCCACACCGCCCCCACCGCCCCCACCGCCCACACCGCCCTCCCCGCCCTCTGCACCACCCCCACCACCTCCACCACTGCCACCATCCCAGTGTTTTTGTCAGGGGAGTTAACCGCTGTATTTGTATAGGTGTTTAAAGAATATTTAAAGGCTGCCAATGTGTGCCCGGACCCCCCCGCGCCCACACCGCCCACACCGGATTTACCGCCCCCACCGCCCACACCGCCCTCACCGCCCTCACCACCCCCACCACTTCCACCACTGCCACCACCCCCAGTGTTCTGTCAGGGGAGTTAACCGCTGTATTTGTATAGGTGTTTAAAGAGTATTTACAGGCTGCCAATGTGTGCCCAACCGCTGTATTTGTATAGGTGTTTAAAGAGTATTTAAAGGCTGCCAATGTGTGCCCGGACCCCCCCGCGCCCACACCGCCCACACCGCCCCCACCGCCCCCACCGCCCACACCGCCCACACCGCCCTCACCGCCTGCCACCACCCCCAGTGTTCTGTCAGGGGAGTTAACCGCTGTATTTGTATAGGTGTTTAAAGAGTATATTTAAAGGCTGCCAATGTGTGTCCGGACCCCCCCGCGCCCACACCGCCCTCACCACCCCCACCACTTCCACCACTGCCACCCTCACCGCCCTCACCACCACCACCACCTCCACCACTGCCACCACCCCCAGTGTTCTGTCAGGGGAGTTAACCGCTGTATTTGTATAGGTGTTTAAAGAGTATTTATAAAGGCTGCCAATGTGTGCGCGGACGCCCCCGCGCCCACACCGCCCACACCGCCCCCACCGCCCCCACCGCCCACACCGCCCTCACCGCCCTCACCACCCCCACCACCTCTGTCAAGAGTTAACCGCTGTATTTGTATAGGTGTTTAAAGAATATTTAAAGGCTGCCAATGTGTGCCCGGACGCCCCCGCGCCCACACCGCCCCCACCGCCCTCACCGCCCCCACCGCCCACACCACCCTCACCGCCCTCACCGCCCTCACCACCCCCACCACCTCTACCACTGCCACCATCCCCGTGTTCTGTCAGGGGAGTTAACCGCTGTATTTGTATAGGTGTTTAAAGAGTATTTAAAGGCTGCCAATGTGTGCCCGGACCCCCCCGCGCCCACACCGCCCACACCGCCCCCACCGCCCCCACCGCCCACACCGCCCACACCGCCCTGCCGCGGAAGCACCACCCCACCGCCGCCGCCCCATTACTGCCACCACCTCTTGTGTTCGGACCGCTCTCGCCCTCGCACCCATGACCTCCACCGCTCTCACCACCCCCACTGCCACAGATTTCACCACTGCCACCGAGCCCAATGCACAACGCCTGTACTGCTGTCACTAGGTGCACCCGCAACGCCACATTTACTCCTGCGACATGACAACCGCGCCCGCAGCGACGGTAAAGGTGTGTCCACAGTGGCGTCGGTTGTCGATGCGTCCGTCTCCTGTTGCCGACTTGACTTTTGCCTGGCAATGTGGGCATACGTATGTGTATGACGTGTTTCCCTTAGAGTCATCGACCACCGCGCCTGCAGCGACGGTAAATCGGTGTCCACAGTGGCGTCGGTTGTCGATGCGTCCGTCTTTGGTTGCCGACTTGATTTTTGCTTGGCAATGCGGGCATACGTATGTGTAGGTCGTGTCTCCTTTACAGTCTTCGACCACCGTGCCCGCAGCGACGGTAAATCGGTGTCCACAGTGGCGTCGGTTGTCGATGCGTCCGTCTTTGGTTGCCGACTTGATTTTTGCTTGGCAATGCGGGCATACGTATGTGTAGGTCGTGTCTCCTTTACAGTCTTCGACCACCGTGCCCGCAGCGACGGTAAAGGTGTGTCCACAGTGGCGTCGGTTGTCGATGCGTCCGTCTTTGGTTGCCGATTTAACTTTTGCTTGGCAATGCGGGCATACATATGCGTATGTCGTGTCTCCTTTACATTCTTCGACCACCGCACCCGCAGCGACGGTAAAGGTGTGTCCACAGTGGCGTCGGTTGTCGATGCGTCCGTTCCTAGTCGACGACTCAACTCGCGCGTGGCAATGGGGACACTCGTAAGTGCAAATCCTGCGCTTAGCATCTGCTGCGACCACGCGCCCGTCTCTCACCTGAAACCGATGGCCGCAGATCTGACGATTATCCACTTTGCCGTCTCGCACCGTGGATCTGACGGTTTCACTGCAAGTGGGGCAATGATACGTGAAAGGCCCGACATTGGTCAGGAAGGCCCAGCTCTTCGCTTTCGGCCCTGCCCCTTGCTGCATGCTGCGGCAAGTGTCACAACAGAGCAAGCCGTTCGTCTTTGCCGCGCCGATGTCGCCATCGATGCTGCGCTCGGTTGTCGCTTCAATTTTCGCGCCACAGCGACCGCACACGAAGCGACCTTTCTTCCGACACGTCTGGATGTCTTGCCGGACAGCTTCCAGGACGCGTTTCCGTCGTTCCTGCCGCGTCTTCTCGACCCGGCGACGGAGACGATCGCGAGACCGCAGCCCGATGTGTCGGAAGTGCAGTGCTACGCGGCAACCTGCGCAAACACGGTCCCGCTTGGTGCGCCAGCCGTGTGCAGTGTACGCAGATTCCTCAAACCAGTGGTCGCACGTGGTACATTGGCGTTTTTTTGTGCACATGAGGCACGTCGTCTGCCAGACGTGGAAATTCAGAAGCTTGCCGGGGAACGCCTCAGCAGCTTGCCATCTCTGACACCGGCAGCAGCGGTGCGGAGTGCCGCGTTCTCTATATGTTTGCACGCACTCTCTGCAGACCGCCGCATCTGTCCGTTTCCATTGCCCGGCCGTGAATGCCAGCTTTGGACGTTCTGCACGGCATTCACAACACACTCTGGTCTGTATGTATCGTTTGACAATCGTGTTCCAATCCACGTCGTGGCTGCGCCAGTGCTGCAGCAACAGATTTCGAAAACTTTGGTCGCCCTGCTGAAACAACTCTGCTTCGAAAGCGCGGAGAATGAGCAGATCTTTCCTATTTCGAACCCGCGTCATGGCGATGTAGGCCGTCAGAGCACCGCTTATAGCTTTGTAATTCAGGTCTGCGATAACACCTGTCTCGAGCGTTTGGCCTTGGGCTTGATGCGCAGTCATGGCAAACGCAGGCAGCAGCGGCAGCTGCTTGCGTGTTACTGCCAAGCAAGGGCGCTTGCGACCTTCGTCCAGAAACCATGTTCGTCGCTGAGGTGTGATCGGGTACACGCCTTTGGCAAGTCCCGGCAGCTGAAACGTCGCACCGGGAAACTCGACTAGAACAGCTTTCGGTAACTCATTCCAAACAACCGTACCTGGCTCGGCAGGGACTGCCCCGTCCGTCGCATGCTGCCAGCCCCGGACGTAGCCTTTGCGGCCCTTCAGGAGTTTAAAATTGCGTTTTCGGTTGACATGATCCGCCAGGAATACCGGCATGCCTTCACATAGCGGCAGCATGCCACAAAGCTCACCGCATTCCCGGTCATGTCGTTGCAGCCACGCTAGCTTCTCCTGTGCTAGATTCGGTTTTTCTCGCACCACAGCCGCTGACGCACGGTCTTGCGCAACAACATAGTGGAGCTCTCGCCCTGCGCGGCCTGCAAAAGCTTCTGCGCGGACTTTGTTCGTGTGACATTTGCGGACGTTCGTAGCAAACACAGACGGCGCGCCAACGACGGGCCCGGTTGCGACAAGGCGCCGGGAGGCGCGTTCCTCCCGGCAGTTCGCACATTCTTCTTTCAAGATCTTTTCCGGTGTAGCACATCGTTTCACTAACGACTGGCAAATAGCATTGCCGCAGGTTGGCTCTCCGCGAAGCCAACTGCCTGGCACTGTTGTCGGCACACCGTGCAAAAAAGCGTGACTATTAGAGCTGAGTTGCGAGTATCGGAACTCTTCTTGCAGATCTTGCAGCCAGGTGTCTTTCGTGCGTTCACATTCCTTCAGCTCCGTGACACCTTGAAAACCGAATTCAGGTTTCCCCCACACGAGGTCTTGGCCCTGCGTCAAAAGCAGACGTTGTTTCGAGCTGGTTGTGCCCAGCCACTCGTGCGGCAAGCCAGCCACGCAATGGCCTTTCGGTGGGTCCAGCTGCCACAAGTCGCCGACGACGAGCACATTTAGTCCACCGAAGGGGCGATCGTTGTTGCTTGTCGGTGACTGCCTGAAAGGACTGCCTTGGCGCATCAGTTGGCGGTACGCGCGCTCCACGCGTGCCAGCAACTCTAAGCTGACCATACTGATCTCGTCGATGATCAACCATCGCATTTGCAGCAGTCGCCTGGCTATTTCCAGCGCTTTGGCAAGGGAAGTCTGGTCTGTGGTGCCGCTGCCCCAGGTTAATCCAAAACAATGATGCAGCGTGTCGCCGTCAAGCATGTCGGATGTGACCGCTTGTAGTGCTGTGGTCTGGAAGTGAACGCCAGCTTGCCAACCCAGGATACCTTCGAACAGCTCGGTGCGCAGTAGCTTGATGGCGTGCGTTTTTCCAGTGCCGGGTCCGCCGTGCAGGACCCACCTCAGAGGATCTTCTTCGTCGGCGCGGGACCCGCTGTGCATTTCGCCTGTGCGCATCTCATGCACAACACGCTGGACAACACGACACAGGTAGCCGTGTTGTGCTGCGTTGCAAATGCGACGTCCGTCGGGCCCGGTTCGTGTCTCCAATTCCGCTAGCCATGCATGGACTGCTGTTCGGCTCCGGTTTGCGCAGTTTCTTTGCGTCGGGCCTCGCGTAAAGTGGCTTCAACGTCTAAACGCTCTTCACTACGCAATTTAGTCAATGGTCTTCATAGTCCTCCTCCAACGCTGCTTTCGCACCCTTGATTGGCGCCCGCGTACGTAGCGTTGCACGGAAGTTCGTGGCATCTACGCAGGCACCAGCGGTCTCCGCGTCATCGTTGTCGCTGTTTTCCGCGTCCTGCACGACGCTGAGCACGCGATAGACCGACAAGAAGTTGCCCACGTGCCTCTTCGTCTCCTGGCAGGCTATAGGGCTTGCAGCCACGCTCGAAAGGCTCCCTCCCATGTTTCGTGATTGTCTATAGTAGGTCTGCCACATGCGGAACATCCGTATCGGCGTTGTTCGGCAACCCCGTCCATGCACGGAAATACACCAAGCATAGTCTCGAATTGCTTTCTACGCTGTCTTGGTTGTACCGGGGAATAGGACAGTGGCCGAATGTCGGGCAACGTGGCCGGCGTCGTGGACGCAACAGCCAAGCTGCGCGTATTCGGACGTTGACTGGCGAATCTTCGAAAGGCAGGACGTCTTTCGGCAGGTCGGGCCGCAGACGCGTATCTTGTCCTGGAATGAATCGTACTGCTTTATCGCTGTTTGCCTGCAGTTTGACTTCTCCTGCGGATGTCAGTTCCACGTCCCACGCTTGCCGAGGTTTCGAGGACCACTCCTGCCAGGTTCGTGGTGCCCTGGTCGGCACGACTTCCCAGCGCAACTGGAACTCGTAGGGCGACAGGTACCAGCAAGCACTGTCACGTGGTCACCGAGCATAGAACTCTGCATGATCTCGTTCGGCGACTTGGCGCTGCCTCGGCGCTTGAACTTTCTTTCCCAATGCTGTGGCAGTGATGCGACGCGGTTTGTCCGTGCTGCCTGTCAGGCTGGTTTCGGCGTAGCGCAGATAATCTTGTCCGGGAAATCTCACGAACTGTGTGGTGCAGATTCTTTCCGCGCAGGCGGCGTCGTTCTGTTGGAAGAAGGCTCGTAAGTTAGTACACTCAGCCTGTCCACGCACCACACCTTTACAGTAGGCATCGGACATAAAACGTGTCATATGTCGCTTACCTTGGTATTCCAGACCGCGTGCTTGCGTCTGGGCGGCCAAACGTTCGTGTCCTTTTTGCAGTTCGCGCAGTTCTCCGAACGCCATTGGCTGTGTTTTGGCACAGTAGTCGCAACAGTACCCCGTCTGCGCATCTCGACGTGACCTGGGTCTACTGCCGGCCTTGCGATGCGCCGCCGCGCGCGCGACTTTTTTGTCGTACCACCCCATGGCCACAACTACACTGGTTTCGTATCTTAAGCATAACGAATACAGGCAACTGCTTAAGTCGTTGCTTCCGCAAAGAAGTCGTTGCGTTTCATGCGTGTAGATGGGGTTTAGCATGTCAGCCACACAAAACTATCATATCAGTGGTGATTGGACGAGTACTTGAACCATGCGTGTAGTGGTGTTTGGACGAGTACTTGAACCATGCGTGTCGATGGTGTTTCGCTTGCCAGCTTGGTTGAGAAACGCATGTGGATGAGCGTCTATGCTTGGGAGTCGCAACGGGTTCTTGAGTGGAGCGTGCACATGGGGAATGGTTCTGGTGTGCTGCGATGGTGCTGACGATCACTGAGGTATGTCTCGAGCGGGTGCTTCCGGGATCAGGCGTCTACATGGGGAATGTTTTTCGGTGTCCTGTGATATGCCGGAGGCATTCGGATTCCGAGAAGAGGTTCGTTCGTGCCGTAGTACACGTCTTACTAGTACTAGTCCTAGTACTGGTACTAGTACTAGTACTCGACTCGTGCCAGTTACAAGACTTGCACTTGGCTGCTTTCAACACCTGCTGCGTTCCTTGGATAGTCACCTCTCTTCTTTTGGGGTCGGCGGCAGTGGCGGCAGCCCATAAATCGGGCAGCGCTTCGCTGCCCTGTATGGACTGAGCTATGGCTCAGACGAATGAGCTTCGTCTGCGAAGCAGAAGCCACGACCGACAGTGCCGCCGACCCGCCCCGGACCCCGCATCATCGGACCCTCGTTTCTCCCTCGGGCCGCGCGGGGCCTGGCCCGAAGGCGTCTCGGAACGCGCACGCGTTTTGCAGCCATTCCCCGCGGTGTGGCGGGTTTCGGGGCCGCCGTGGACGACCCCAGGAGGCGAGCCGGCGAGCATCATGAGCCCTCGGGCGCCCGCAACCGGCGCCGGCGGCGCGACGTGGGCGCGAAGTCATAACTCCCAAGTTTTTGAATGGGTTGCGGAAGCCGGCGCGCATCATGAGCATCAGCGGGGTCCGGCGGACGGGGGGTGCGGGCTACATGCAGGGCCGACGGGGGCTGAGAGCCTACGATCACCCACAAGTTGCGCACTTCGGGCCTACGTTGCACTTATCTATATACCGCGGGTTTCTGACAACAGCTCGCGCTGCCCGCACCTGGGCGCAGCCCCTAAATAATCAGCTTGCGCGGGCTCGACACCGAACATACTTGTCAAATGCTCCCAACATATGAACTCCGACAGTAAGAAGGATGGTGCACCTAAGCCTGGAGTCAAGCGACGAACGGACAAGCCCCCCTCCAACTCCACGCGATTCAGACTGTCGGTGACGAGGGAACGAAGGTCGGGCCTGGGCGAATTCGGTGAAAGACGCAGAAATGCCGACAGATCCCATACTTCCTCCTCCGATCCTGATGCTGACTCTGAGCGCTCCACCCCAAGGCCGCTTGCACCAAGGGATCCTTCTTCTCCTGCCAAAATGTTCACATCTGGGCCTAGGATCTAGGAGTGCTTGATCGCTTTCGCTTTAGTCTTCGAGCTCCTCTCTTGCCGACGACTCCGACTGGGCCTCCGATTGCGGCTTGAACCCCCCCTTGGCAGAGCTGTGCGGATCTTGGGCACGCTCTCTGCGCAGCATGCGAGCACGCGCGCCTCGCCGTCCATAATCAGCACGCTCGTGCTCGAGTGATGGAGCTTCGTTTGACAGCCGAACTTCTGCTGCCTCAAAGCTGCAGCAGATTGGCCGGCCACCAATGGCCACCACACTCAAAATGGCAAGCTTACTGCTTCCTGGGCACAGCTGCCTGACTCCTGCCCGGCGGCACCAAAAGACATCAAAGTCTGCGCATTCTCACTGCTACAACTACACAGGAAGCAGCAATTGCCTCGCAGCACCTCCACTGTCGGAACCTCCATGTCAGCATTCTTCTCCTGCCAGTTGTCGCCCCCTCTTTAAAACTCGGAACATGTCAGGAGCAACCTGCCCGAAGTACAGATCCCACTGCGGCTTGAAGCTGAGGACCCTGCAAACCAAATCACAGCTTGGAGAATGGAATTCTCAGCTTGTTCTTCGCTCATCTTTGGCACCTGGCGATGTTGCAACTTGCAGCTGCACTTGAGGGTTTGAATGCAAAATGCGCTGATCTGCACAGCTAAGAAGACCCGCGGGACACACGGATTTTATCGCAAATTTCCGGGCGATGCCTTTTTCATGAGATCGTTCACGGTTACAATCTCTTCACTTTCCTCCAGCTCCACGAACATCGACTTCTTGTTTTGAAGCTCTGGTGAGCCGTCCACCTTGAACACTGCAAGGCACTCGCATCGATTGGAACTGCCCCAAGGTCGGCCTGAACGTCCACTTCCTCCTCTGCCTGCGACGATCGCGCACATGCATTCGACTCCCCATTACAGCTGACTCAGCAATTAGGCAACCTCAACCTTGCAATCTTGCAAGCATTGAATGGTCAGCGGTACGATCGCGGCTACTGGTATTGTCTTCCTCCGCACCGACCTTTGCGGCTTCTCCCGCCCGGCCTTCTCTTCCAGGTAGGCCATGAAGGTGTCTTTGGCTTCGCTAAGGCTGACGCGATCGCCTGCAACCGACCGCCACTATCCACACGACGGACCTGGAGCGATGAGAGTTACGCACTTATCGGGCCTTTGCGGGCGTGATACCAACGCATGAAGAAGTCCTTAGTCGACGAGGGGGCATGAGAGTCAGAAGCTCTGTGTTAGTGTCAGTGGAAGCCGATTGATCGAGCTCAGCATCTGATATGTCGTCCCACACTGGATCGCTGAACTGTGCCTGATTCCAATCACATCCAACTTGTCTCATACGTTTAAGATGCGCGTCATATCCTTCAGACTGCAGCACAAGGCACACTCCTTTTCGTCTCACCATAAACATCCATGATGATTGCAATGAGCCTGAAGAGAAACTTCAGTGAGCAAGAGCCGGCCCACAGCGCTCACCGAGGCCCCGACATGTTCAAGAGAATCAGGAGCATGCAGAGCATGAAGGATATGTGGAAAACACCGGCCTGAGATGAATCTCAGACGCGCCGCAAACTAGAGTGTAGTGTGCAGACATGCAGGACTGGGGCGGGTGTCGGCACAGATCAAGAGGTGTTTGAAGCTTTGTTTGGATTGTGGGAAGCTGGCGAAGACATAGCGGCGGAAGGACCATGCCCAGAGCGAATTGAGCCCGCGAGGAAGACAGCTCCCAAGTCACTACACGCGCCCGAAACGAAAGCCCCACACATCGATATTGTGGAGTGGTAAAGCCGCAGATCGACTCATGATACGCCCAAAGAAGCATGCGTGACTCCTTCAAGCAAAGTCTCAATGGCTCGACCGACCTGATCTTCCATCGCGACGAAGTCTGCATCCCCCATCAGAGACCGGAAGAGTGTGATGAAGCTGATTCCAAAGTCCGAATAGCCTGCGTGGAGTCGGTTACCAGGCGGAGGTGCCCATACTCTACCTACAGAAGATATAGGACAACAACGCCAACCCAAAGAACCGGTGTTGAAGTCCCGCCTTCGACGGTTCGCCCAAAGAAACCCATCGCCATGAAGACGTACGTGACAAAGACCGAAAAGAAAATGATGCCGAAGTGGACCTGGGCCGTGAATTACGACGCTACACGGCCAAGACTTCCCGATCAAGGGGTGCTTTGAAAGCTCTGCCTCAACTCTCCTTCGTTCATTCGATCCGCTTGATTCCCTACATTATGCATCGAGAGGGGAGGACCCCTTCATTGAACTTCAGTGTTCAAAACGCCCAAAGCTGGCATAGCTGTTGCTCAGCAGCCAAGTCTGCAAACGACATCCACAAAGTTCTGGTGACAACCTTTGTCGCGGATTGCGGTCAACGGAAACAGAGGTCAGAATTTTGCACGTCACCACAGAGAGGCTCTGCCCATCTTCGGCGGAGTTACTGCTAGCCGCGGCTGGAGTGAGAACGTCTTGAAAAGCCGCAGCAAGATGCAGAAGGGATAGAAGCCTTGGTCTGACTTCCAGAGACGCAGTGCACCAAAGGCGGAAACAACCTCTGGTGTTCATGCGATGCCAAGGGCCGGGCTGCTGACCTGAGCCAAAGCAGATTTTGTGAGGCGCTGAAACACACTGCAGTGTTCTCAGTCTCTTCACGACTGAGCGCAAGGCCAGGCTGGTACTGGTCAGGGCTTCAACATGCAAAAACTATGCCTACGGGCCTATGTTGTGCAGACCCGAGACATAAACTTGTCCCGCGAGACGGTTGACAACCACATGCCGAGTAGCTATGATAGGCCGAAGAACTCACCCTCCCCCGTAAAATTTCAGAAAGCTGAAAGCTCAGAAAGCAGAAGCGCAGTTTGGTACAATGAGTGCTTCAACTGAGCGATCCAAAATCTCTCTAACCCGTGACAGGGAGTACATCCAGCATACTCTGAACATGCACACAGAGAGAAACAAAGAAGAGGCAGAGGCTTAGAGAGCATTGAAGCCGCATGAAGATCCTGTCAGATGGCTGTATGCTGCTGTGGTGTGTAGGTGGGGGAGCCCACGAATAGGAAGCCCAAAGCGAAATCAAGCCGGTGAGAGGTGGTCAAATGCAGGCCGGCAGTCCTGGATGAAACCTCGCCCGTGTCAGAGGCTGCTTGCATGACCAGTTCTTGGTAAACGTGGGCACCCTCCCCAGATCCCTCTCGATGAGATCAGCTTAACTTCCTCTGAGATACCGGTCAGGTCTTTGCAGAGGTCGCGGTTGTCAACGTCCGCGCAGGCCGTTGCTAATCCGTTCAGGTCGTTCTGAAGGCTAGCTACCATCAGGCACCGATTGATCCACATGCCTGTCCCACACGAGCCAAATCGCTTCACTCCGTAGTCATCATGTGCACACACACACACACCAACACGGAGACGCTCAGCGCCCAGTATGCCCAGTGCCTAGTAGAGTATAGGCGACGATGATGGAACACCAATCCACAACATTCCAAACAGTGAAGTAGTCCATGAGGAAGTAGCCGCAACGGCAGCGGAATTTTCCATCGGAGGATCGCGTGCAAATGCCTTACATCAAGTTAGGTCCATCGTACGGCAAGCACCGGCACGGCAGCACATCTTTGAGACCCGGGCCCCGGAAGATCTCCAGCAGCTCTTCGATAAAAATGGTGGTGATGCTTCCAAAAAACAGTATCTCCCAAACAAGGCCCCAAAGATTTCCATACGGGGACAGCATCAAGCTCATGAAAGAAATCTCTTTCCAGATTCGCCCAGAGCGTGAGAGAACGAAGTGAATGTCCGTGCTTGTCAGCATGTCAAAGTCTGCGTTGTACGTGACGAAGGTAAGCTGCACAGGTGCATGTCTAAGCCACTATCACTAAGAGCCATTAAGCTCTTCGGCTACGAGACACTGCCATGTCACAAGTCAAGACAAGGCGGCCGCACCTTCCATCTGCGAGTATCTGCACTCAGCCATCCCGATTGCTCCATCGCATTGATCTGCGCATTTACGTCTTCAACTAGCGAGAGCCAAACCTTAGTAGCTCCCACTTTGCTGCAGTGAAAGGCACCATCAAAGAGTAAAGGCAATCTAACCCCGTCAAAAAGGATCAACGCGCGTTGAAGCGCCTAAACTGAATGCAGAAAGTGCAGCCAAAACTCGGTACCGTTGGCACTGGTGTCTTCTTCGAAGCTGGTGAAGGCCACGTCAAACTCTGTCGGATGAATCACGAAGTCTGTGCCTGTCGTGTCTTGCAGACGTGGCTTCGGCAAGTTGGCTTTAGCAATGTCTGTTTGGAAGCACTCAGTACCGCAAGCATCTGACATGCCAAACACCAGCATGGAGGGAGAACTTCAGTGAAAGCAGGAATGTACGAATAGCGCATATGTGCGCATGACACGATGTCAGAGGCTTCCTGGTCACCCAACAGCAGGCCTGCCGCGTAGCACGTTCGAGCTGTCGATGCAGTGTTCGGACAGGTGCCTGCCTGTGATACAAAAGTGTACGGTGCTTTACATGCCTGATGGATTTTACAAGCGACTTGCACTGCTTGCCGCTCGACAAGAAATCCCCTTTCCCCCCGGCTGAAACCTCTGCATGCCCCAGCCCCAACCTGCGCCACTTCTTTTACGAGCTTGACCGGACCGATCTTACCTCGAGCAAGGCATGTGTCTTACCCTCCTTAGTTTTCGTTTGTTTTCAGTCTTGTTGTGCCTGGTCTTGAAACAAGTGTATAACGAGTACCATCCGGCTTACTGAAACAATGACTAGGGCAAACACTATGGCAATGTCCAGCTGCTGCTACTGCTGTGGCTGCTCCTAATCGCTCCGATTTCTACTACGAGTAGTAGTAGTAGTAGTAGTAGTAGTAGTAGTAGTAGTAGTAGTAGTAGTAGTAGCAGTTGCAGTCGTAGCATTAGTATTACTACTGTTTGAAGCAACAACAGTAACAACAACAACACCACGACGCTACTGCCACTGCTGATGCTACTGCGACGACGACGACCGACGCTAAGCAGTCCTACTTTCACGGTACTTACTTCTGCTTTTCGTCGACTACCATCCTCATGCTTGCAATCAGTTTGAGCCAATATCAGTACAGATCACAACTGCTACTCCTGGTGTTGCTGCCGCAACTGTCAGTTTTGCTGCGATGTGTTCCATCATCGCCGGGTCGTAGAGCCAAGGCACGGTTGAAATTCAGGTAAGGCATCTCCGACATATCCCGGGGCGACAGTGCCGCCTGAATGCGGTGGGTTCTAAGGATTCTATCGGCACACGTGCCTTTCGAGCAACTCGCAAGTGGAAAGACTTGCCGTCATGTTCTAACTGAGCTTGCCGCTGAATCAATTTTTGCAACCTGCTTCTAACTGCATCGAAGCTGCAGAAGCCAGGGTGGAGCCTTCGGAGATGGAGCTGCTTTGAGGCAAGTAAATGGAAGCAAAACCTGGGCTGCTCAGATGTTCTGCGGGATGCCGATGCTTGGGCTTAGGCTGCTCTGAGCTTGCGGCCCAATCGAAGCCACGAGTAGAAGTCTGTGAAGCTGTTAACCTGGATGGAGCAGGTGTTACGAGCCGCGATGCCTTCTCTTCGGCTCTGACTCTCAGGATCTAAAGAGCCCTAATCTGTGCCACCAGTGTGCATCCTTGTAGTTCTTGTGACCCATCGTGGCAATATCATTGAAGGCGAAGTTTGCATTTTCTTCCTGTCACGACGTAGCACATGACCGTGCACAAGACTCAAGCACGCCCAAATGTGCAGAATGGTGTCCGCCGGGGCAGAATGCACACGCAAACAAACTCCTGAATCCCCATTACACCCGTTCAGCTCAGATGCAATATCGAAGCGAATGGCCTTCCTTGGCTGCTGCGATGATACATCGAGGCAGGGAGAAGGCAGACAGCAGCTCTGGCTGAGTTGAAAAAATCTAAGTGGCTCCACGCTCTGCGTCTCTGCCACTGTCTGCCGACATACACGGGGTTCATGGCGTGTCCGGGAATCATCAAGGACATGCATCTGTAGGTGTGGTCACTACGAATCCGGGGGAAACGTATCGCGCCTCATGGTTCAAGAGCATGGCAGCAAAGCAGACAATCAGCATCAATGTCCGCGGAAGTGTCCTAACAGCCTGAGTGGAAGTCTGTCCGAGCAGGCACGGCTTCAACAAGCGCCCAGAGCAGACGTGCCTCTGTTCACTTCCGAGGTCCACACAATATCGCAGTTCACCTCCTTCTCCCAATAGCTGAAGAGCTCCCTTACCTCTGCTGTTCTTCTTGCACGGTCGCATTCCAAAACCCCAGACCAGCTCATGACACTGACCAGGCCCACTAGTCACTAGTGTGGGCCGAGCTGCCGGAACGCCACATCGAAATGCAACTGTTTGGGGATCCAGGTGATCAATTTCCTGGCCTTGGCTTCAGCGGTCGCCTACTCTTCAGTCCAGACACCGAGACCGAGCACCGAGCCCGCACTCACCTGGACCCAGTAGTAGATGGAATGCTTCTGCGACATTCCCAGGCCAGGGCCGCCAGGGCGAGGAGACGACGAAAAGGGGCAACTTTGTGCCTGCGTTCCTCACTGGCCGACCTGCTACTTCGCAGCTGAAGTCGGCGCCCCTTTAAACGGCTGCAGTTGGAGCCAGGGCAAGGACGAGTAGCAAAGAGCGCGATGCATCGGAAAGGGCTTTTGTTTCGACCTCCGGCCTCTGGAGCCCTGCCTGCCTGTTTGGCTTCCTCTTGCCTGTCGATTTGGCGAGGAGGGGACCTCATTCACCGCATGGACCAGCCGCCGCGCACTGAAGTGACGCAAGGTCTCTGTGTGTCTGGCGGCGGCCTGGACTTCCGGGAAGGGGCCCTCTCTGGCAAACCAGCCTTCCCAAGGCGAGGTCCAACCGACTCGAAGGGTGACCTCAACTCACCTCGACGATCGTCGGCTCCACGGAGTTGAACGGCACTTGTGGCCGTGGTGGCGGTGGTGGTGGTGGCGGGCCCGGGGAGAGCGGAGACAGCGCAGAACTGGCGGGCCTCAGAGGAGCGTTTTGGGATCCACTGACGCCCTCAAATTCAGGCGGGCCTGCGTGGCGTGCGTTCACCCTGCACTTCTTCTTTCTTCTTCCGTCTCGAGTCGCGAGGAATCATGAGACAATGGCAAAGTGCCGAAACTGCCGCAGCTCCGAAGTGCGAATTTGCCCACAGGCTATATATGAAGGACAGGCGCATGGCTTACAGGGCCTCGAACCTCAACCCTGGCTCAACAAGTACATCGTCCTGACTCTCCGAGGATGTGGCTCTTCCACCGTAGCCTCCATCGGTGCTGGCCGCCGGACCTCTGGGGCACTTTCACTTCGGCGGTCGGAGTTCGAAAGGCGAAAGGGAAACACGAGGCGAGGGCCTCGAGGGCACGGGGAGCTCGGGAGCTCGCCTTGACCTGGCACCTCGCCGCGAGCTGCGGTGGAGGCGGAGGCCTCGGACGTGGGAAGTCCCGTGGCCCGTGACACACACACTCGTCGCTCTCCACTCATCTGAGGAAGCGGCAGCGGGGGTTCAAGAAGCCCTTCGGCATCATCCGCGCTGAAGGCTCTGGGGCGCTTGGCACAGCCGTTCTCCGAGGGGGGACACATCCCGTTCTCTTCGGGGACATCCTGGTCCCCTGGACGTCTGGCTGGGCTCGCCCGGAGTTCCGGACGTGGCCCAGAGGGCCAGGACCTCGTGTCGCGATCTGGCGTCGGTCATACAGCATACTATGCTTTTGTTTGACCGTACTAAGCAGATCGATCCAAATATCCAATTACTCCAGATTTGCAGAGAGCTTGGTAGCTGGCATGTGCCTTGGCGGCTTTGCCAAAGGTTTCGCGCTTTGCTCCTCAGGGCGAGGCTACCTTTGACGACGCTCTGATTCATGCCATGCTGACCTCGGCAACTTCGGCGTTCAAGTCTGCATCCAAGTCCTGCTGAGACCTGAATGTTCGCAGAATATCTGATACGTCTGCATGTACTTCGCAGCTGCTTTCCCAAGCCGCTGCAGACTCACTGCGGTGACCATGATTGGCTATGGTAAGTCTCTCCCCGACTTTTCCACCAGGATCCGTGCTTCCCACTTGATCCTGAAATCGCCTCAGCTGACAACCGTCCACGGTCTCTTCTCGCACGCAGGTCCCGCCGAGCCGGTCGAACCAGGGCTGGCACAGTGGATCCCGACTTGAGCCCATCAGACTCGTCAGAGCCGTACAGCAAGTTCTTGAACTCCCTTGCGAGTAGGGAAGCTGCAATATCTTTAAGCGTGATTTGCTGGACTGGGCTTGGGGCGCGAAGGTGATGGCTTGAAGCTGCTCTACCTGGGCTCAGCTTGCAAACTTCTCTTTAACTCAAGTGCCGCAAGTTCGGCGCTGGAGCAAATTTTGGGGCGAAAGAAAGAGCAAACGGCCCAACGGCCTCCGACACTTCCGGAGGCGCGGCGAGGCCGAAGAGCAGCTCCTGGGCAGAGGCCGAGCTTTCTTCTCATCTGGGACCCCTCAGCACTGAAGGACTTCGAGTGAAAGTCTGAGTCTTCGAATGGAGGAGCCGCAGATTTTGAGGTTGCTGGGGCTGCAGAAAGGGACTTGGGAAAGGACAGTTTAAAGACTGGGATAGCGATCCGGGATTCCTCAACTTCTCTTCGCACGTCAGACTTAGGAGAGCTTTCGTACCATCGAATATTTGCAGTCTCAAGATACTATGTAGCAGGCATGGGCATCCTGTAAGAACTGAGAGTGCAGCCTGTGCAGAGGGACGCTTGCCAGGGTCGGCATGGAAACCTTTCCAGAGCAGGGACAATGCGGTAGACGCAAAATGCTTCTAGATTCTATGCTTTAGAAGGACTGAACGATTCTGAGATTCTTATTAGTTTCTCTGAGAGCCGCGCACAACTCGATTGTGTTCCTGGCTATCTGCGGAAGCTCATCGTAGAAGGTACTGGCTTTAACCTGCTCAGAAGAGAGACTGTGATTGCCTGTAAGTTCAAGAGCTGCATTCGGCTGCAGCAGTTTCCGGAGATACCCACAGAGCTATACGCGAAACCGACATAACACCTCTTGAAGTCTTCTGCGTCTTTCACACTTCTGTCCAAAACAGCTGGCAACCTCCACTTCGCAACGTGCACACATGCACAGCATGCACATGTGCCGGACCCTGCACAGGAGATCACACACACACACACACACACGCACGACGTGCAGACGGAGCTAGCAGAGCCTGCGGCTGCCAATGGCCTCGTTTGGGCAGCATCTTTGCCTTCAGATCATGTTTATAGCTGCGGTATGCTAAGCAACCTGATGCAGACGCTGCTCTGCTGGACCAACACGTAAAACAAAACCCAAAGCAACCGCACAGTGTCAGAGTCGGTCTTAAACGCCAGAAATGAACTTCCAGCTTACATAGGTTGACAGGCACCCATCCCTTACCATCAGGACAACTTGAAAAAGTGCCGGCTCACCAGATCGGGTCAAAACAGATCCCCTCAATACGCTTAAAGTGGCTTTGCTGTGGCCGCGACAGCATTAAGGGAGGAAGGATCAGAGTTGGAGTTGCGAATCGGGCCTCTCCCGCTCCTTCTTCACAAGCCGGGTCCCGCGCACTCAGCTGCTGCAAGCTCTTGCACTCTGGATTGGGCTGTCCACAGCACTCGAAGACCTCGCAGGCGACAACAACTCCATCATGTGCAACGGATTGCACGCACTTCGTATGCCTTCATTGCAGTGCTTTCGAATGGGCATGTCGTCACGTGGGGCGTGGGAGCAATGCCCCCATTAGTCTGACAACGATGGCGATTGAAAGAAACCACCACTGCCCGATTATCCTAAACACTGATGCCGAAACATGTCTGCACCTTTGTTTACCACGATTGTGGATACTCTCGAATCCTCTGAGACCAGAATATTCACTAAGCCTGCTTTCCAAAGCCAGCCGTGGCAGGGTGAAAGTTTGAAACCTTCCTTCAGCCTATACATGTCTCCATCTGCAACCAATTGATCTTCTGATGATGGGGAAACAGTGACTGGGACGAATATGTGCCGCGAAGCCTGCTTTGGCATAAAATCTTTTGGCAGGCTCACTGCGGTCCAGGATGCTTAGTTTCATCATGGTGAATGATGCTTGCGTGCATGCGTCTCCGCAGCCTGAACCAACAGACCGCCAAGTTGAGCGTGCTGTTTTTGAATTCGAATGCTGCATGGATGTAGCCAGCCAGTGCTCGAATTTCTCACGAGACCGCTGGTAGGGTGAAGGCGGAAGGGCGTGCTGCAGTCACCAATTCGTCAGTGAATTTCATGTGATGCTCCATCTTCTTACCATTATCTTCGAATGCATTTGGCACTTCGAGCAGGCTAGCAAGGTGCTCTGGTTCCACACCGTTGCACCAATGATGATTTCGATGAGGGTGCGCATGGTCAGAGCAGAACCCCCGTTCCAAGCGCTTCCGACTCTTTGAACAGCCAGTCACCGACTCGCATACATCTCACCTTCGCTGTCCGGAAAGCTGGGTCCCAAACAGGCTAAACGTTCGTTAGATTCAAGCAGCGGTTATCACCCACCTATGCTTTATCCAACTACCTACATACCCAGAAGCCTACATACATACTCAGAAGAGTCATTGGTTCAACACTACCTCAAATGCTGAGATACTCTGCGTTTTCCACGAGGATGTTCTCATGTGTTCTTTCAGTCAAAGGTTCGCTCGCCTCCTTCCCCCATTCCCGGACATGTGCTGTCCGGTGTTGGCGAATGCATTTTGCGTTTCCTGTCCGGTGTCTCCTGGTCGTTAGCACACAGCATGGATCGCGTATTGCCCGCTGATGGACCTCCCGTCCAACGAGGCCCCGCACTCAATGAGAAAGTTCAGGAAGATCACGACCGCCCAGTGCTTGCAAGTGACCGCAAAGAATAAGGCGGTCTTATTGCGGTTGTTTCTGAAACGCACCTGAAAACCGAAGCTTACAGGGAACTTCACCATCACGAGGTTTCCTCGTGCCGCAACCCAGAACGATGGGGTCTGACGGTAAGAGTCAACCTGCTCGAGGTCAACCCCCAAACGGATGCATCGTCTGTGCAGAAACTCACAGACACCCTTGCCGACGTGGAGCTGCAAAGTACAGCATGTTTTGCTGTGCAGCCAAGACATGTCGGCTTCCGTCAAAGCTTGTTTGTCAGCCAGCTCTCCATCTCTCACAGTTACGAAGAGCGCGTCTCGCTCAAGGTCTTCGTGGCCATCTGCCACGGTGACAATGTGTTGGCTCATAGCTGCGAAATGTTTTGAGCCCAAACATCTTTGCCTAAGAGGTTAGGTGATCAGCATTCTGTCAACTATGTTTCTCCTAAATCAGGGGTTTCACCAGTTTCGGCCTCATGAAGTCCGGCCTCGAGTAGGACAAGGCCTAGAGCAAAGATGTCGGCTGCTGTGCCGCCGCTGCGGGGGACGTGCCACCCCTGCAGTTCGACAGGCTTCGTTACAATGATGCTTGACAGGGACATGCGGAGTCCATGTCCTCGAATCGAACGAAGCATGCACGGTTTGAATGCAAACTCAAAAGGCAACCGAACATGAAAGCTAAACTCGTATGGTCTCGAGTGAGTTCCCTGTCAAGCTGATGGCTCTTTCGGCCAATGAACAACCACCAGGCGCTGTCCCCACTCCCAGCCTCTGGGGCCACATAGCGGGCGAACTGCAAGCCTAGTGCACCAAGAAGATCGTGCTCGCGCAGGGCATCCACCTCCACCGGCACCAAAAGCGAAGCAGCGAAGAGGCTTGCAGCGAGCACAACGCCGAACCTCCAGGAGCGCGTCCACGAGCCCTGCTTCCAGGATCGTCACGTCACCTGTGGTGGCGACCTGACTCACAGACTTGGCTCCGTCAAAGGGCCTGAACAGACCGAGGAGCACGCCAGCACATTGCGCGGAGACAGACTTCCATGCGCTTTTCCAGACCTGCGGTCTTCTTGGCAGCTCCGGCGGATGGGCGAAAGCCCTGCCCCAAACCTATGCAGAGCGTCCACTGCGAGGCAGAGCTGTCGTGCCACCGAGAGCCGCCAAGAAAGGCCTGACGAGCGCAAAAGATTACTGATTGAGGACCTGCGGAGAGCAAAGAAAGTTCGCACCTGGAGCTGATTCCTGCAGCTCGATGGGCAAGGGCGAGAGGGTGCTGCAGCTTCCTAGCCGATGCGACAAAGCACAGCCTGAAATCTCCGCAAGACGATTCACACTGCACACGCCGAGCTGGAGACCGCCAGGCCGCTCCCAAGCGATCCAAACCTCTTTCGAGAAAAAAAAAAGGCCTGCTACTTCTTTTTCGAAGGTCTGCAGGCGTGGCCCTGGACGTCAATACACCACAGGAAGAGTCAGAGAGACACTCCTGCGAGTTAATATTAAGGCATTTCCAAACCCGACAAGTGCAGAATGTTAGATGTTACGATGCTGGAAGCTCCGGGCTCCCGGCCCCTGGAGAACCATCGCCTGCGATTTCTTGGCACATAGCAAAACGCCTCCTCGTAGCAAAGCCCTGTGTTTCTCCGTTCTTGCCGACTGATGGCTTTTGCCCCGGTAAGAGTACGAGAGGAGAATCCAGAACGGCATAATCCCGGATGCATCGGCCGAGGTGCTGGGGGCGACCGCTCCGACGGGTCGGCTCAAGTCCTGCCAATCTATGAATCCAAGAGCCTACATGAGCCTACTTCAAGCACTACTCTCTCTCTTGAACCTACTACTGCAGTCTCCCTTGCTTGCTTCCACTCTCTCTCTCTCTCTCTCTCTCTCTCTCTCTCCCTGAAAGAGTGCCCCCCAGAGCTGGCGGGGCGGATCCGAGGCCAAGGCCGAGCGAGCCTCGAGGGCCCCTCGCCGCAGCGCGGCGCCTCGCGGCAGCACTAGCAATTATGTGAGATACTTATCGTATATCTTAGTAAGTTATGGTATAGTATGATATAATATATTATCATATGTTACATTATAAATTATAGTAGGTTAGATCACGATAGATTACGGAACACCTAGCAGCAGCTAGCAGCACCTGCACTCCTCCTCCTGCTAGGGATTGGTGCATGCTGCGGCCACGGACATGCGACGCGTGTTGCTGCTCCTCTTGCTCACAGACACGAGCAGATCCCGCATGACCTTTACAGTTCCTTGCTCAAGACATTCCCAATACCTTCCAAGAACTGCAAAACACGTTCTGGAAAGGGCATTAAAACAGCAATTTACCAAAACACTAATCCACTGTGTCTAGCTGCACCTAGCCGCCGCATCTGCCCGTTGTTCAAAGGCTTTGGAAGGCCTGGGCATTGAGCAGGGGCTGTGGAGCCGGGGTGCCGGGGTGGTGTGAATCAGCGAAAGACACTCACTGGGCATCTCTAAGATCTCGGCGCAACTGGACCACGAGAGCGGCGGTCTTGTCTCCCACAAGCCCCTGGCCTCACACGGGCTAGGGTACGAGATGCAGCATCCTGCGCTAATGATTCTGAGGGTTGGGCAGACTTTGCCCAAGCCCCAGCCCTCCGAATAGTCTGAGAAGACGCCACCGATCTCTAGCCTCGGCAAAACAGGAAGCAAGGACCTCCGGGGGCAGGGGCTGCTAGAAGGATTGCAAGGGAACTTGGCATCGCTCCCCTCTTCCGCACAGTCCGGCAGGGGCCCAAGCACCTGGGGATTGGATACCGAGCTGCTGTAAACAAATGTGAAGAAGAATGCGCAGATAGGCATCTAAGGCACAACTTGCTCTACTTCCTCTGGAATCACCAGGTCGTCGAAGGTACTCGATCCTCGTTTTATTGCAGATTGCAGGCACTAGCAAGTTTTAATGCCAAGCGATCAGACGAAAGTTTCTGAGCGACCAGCGCAAGCCATCGGGAAGCTCGCGAATGGCCTGGGCACCAGGAAAGATCAAGGACCAGAAACGAGACACCAAGAACCACTTGCCTGCCGTGCCTACATTTGACAACTCTACGACTTAGCCAACATGTCTCAAGAAACTTCCTCCTCTCTCAGACCACAGGGAAAGGCTATGGCCTCCAAGGCCCGGCGAACACGTGGCCGACTCAACCCATCTTTGGCCTCGCGCAAGGGGGTGAAAGCCCGCGAAAAGTGAAGGAAACAAACACTTTAGACTGTAGTTTCTCAAGTCTGTGCCTGGCATGCTCGTTCAATGTAGCATCGAATTCAAGCTCTCATGGCATTACTGAGAGGCTGGATTCTCGAAACCTGAGCACGATGCCTGTGAAACTGGTGGCGAGGGGAGTCCCACTTGCTTGACACCTGAACATGCTCAACGCGACGCTCTCTCACGTGCCAACCACTTTGGGGGATTCGTGAGCAGCGCATAGGTGGAGACCTGACATGCCGATTCCTTCAAGACTGTGGCACCTGCCTGATGAGAAGGAAGCTGGAACAAGCACTGGTGTGCTGCTGTCTTCTGCCTGCCACCGCGGGCAAGGGGAACGCAGCAAAACGCAGTGAGCTCTTTGAGCTGGGGTAAAGGTAGGGGGGAAGCGGGTGAACTCGATGCGCGAAGCACCGTGAAGCCAGCCTCGCTCGCGCATCTGGGACTTTCGGCAAATGTCCTGAGAACACTCGTGGGATCCAGCCTAATCACTCAAGTCGACAGCACTTCGCTCGAGGTCGCCGCATGCTTCCACCGCTCGCGCCGCTGGCACTGGCAAACTGCCTCCGCTCTGAGCTCGGCCGAGCTCTTTCGTTGGCTTCCGAGGGCACCCAGGCCCCCGCCCGCTCGGAAGGTGACCACAAAGATCGGGCCTCGGCTCGCTCGGCTCGCTCGGCTCTCGCTTCGGAGTCCACGCTCCTTGGGTCCCTGCGCGGCGGGCTCCAACCAGGGGCTAATCCTGCGCCAAGGACCAAGGAGACTTCGGGAACGTGCTCACAGGCTCAGAGCCGGTCCAGCTCAACCATGTTGGCAAGAAGTCGCGCAAGTCTCCGTAGGCTCCGAAACCACAGACCTGCCAGTGCAGCACGGACTCAACGAATCCACACGCGGTGGCACGCTCTGCAACACAGGGTCTACAGGCTCTTGTCCACTAAGGCTGCGGCTGCATTGCGGACATCCTCCTACAGATTCTGCAGCCCAGCACCCCGTTTGCTCGTATAGCGAGCATCTTCAAACAATTTCTAGCATCACACAGGTTAACCATTGCCATTAGCCCCTCGCGGCGCGTCCTCCAGACCATGGAACTCGGACGGGCGCACAGGCGGACGATGGCCCTGTTCTCAAGCACATCGGTGCGAACTTCCACCATTTCAGTGGCATGAGCCCTTGTTAGTACTTGCAAATGCAATTAAGGCCCAAGGCCCACGTACTTAGTGCCACTCGCAAGTCCGCAAGCTGGGCACAACACATCAACGAGTCGAGGTTGATGCTATCTGCACAACACCGACTGCCTTCGGACTGCTGCTGGAGCTTGCAGACGGGCTGGAGCGCGCAGCAAACCTGCAGCAGTGCTGATGCCCCTTACCACAAAGCCCATATGGCCCATATAACATGTAACGGACTCGTACACACCCCAACAGGGCCAGAAGCCGAGTCTGATGCTTCATGCCCGGTTGCAACACGTCAAAACCCAAGGCCCCAAGGCCGCCTCTGTGCGGTGCGGTCCTCGAAGGGCGCCTGACAGCTCCGTTTGCTTTCGGCTTTCGCATTCCTGGGCCCTGGGGCCCGGCCTGGTCGTCTGGCTCCTCCACCTCACGTCAGAAACTCAGAAACAAGTAGTAAGTAGATGCTCAAATGCGATCAATGCGAGAGCCACGAGCCTCACTGAGCGGATGGAAGGTGCTCCCAGCTGCTTCACGATATCGCTGCAATGCTGACAGCACGGGATCCACTCCTCGCATCAGTCTCGACGCCGCTCATCCACTCATACACATGGTGAATCTCGTGCATCGGACTTCTGTCTTGGCATGGCCCCTTAGGTTTGCACCTTCGCTGCGCGGCAGGGCGCCTAGCCACTGGACCAGCTCGCGGCAACCGTTCGTCCAACAATTGCATGCAATGACGCTGGTAGGTTCAACTACCGAAAATCATCACGACATCACGTGTTCCAGACCCAAAAGCTTGGCAGAAACTGCCTGGAAAAAAATTGATCAAATGCGGAAGCCTAGGCAGGAAGCTTGCGAGTATGGGACTTGGAAGCATGTTAAGGTACACATGTTCATACTCCTTTGTGGTGTGGAGCTTGGAAGATATTTTTCAATATCGGTTCAGGGATTTACCACGAAGCCATCACACCGAAAGAACCACCTTCCGCCCTGAGGCACTTACACACTCGCAATCCATTAAAACAGTTAAACAAAAGATTGCAAAACAACACCTGCACCCCCAAACCAACAAATGACATCTGAAAAACACTTGAACTCGAGGCCTAAACTCTAAGCCGCCACACGTGAATCCCGGGAGCGCCTAGCCCTCAACCCTCACCGGGAAGCAGCCTGTTTTTCAGGCCGTGTTGTCAGGCAAAGCTTTCTCCATGTTGTACCACCGGATCTTCTCATGGTGGCAAGGGATTCGCTTAGCTTCGCAAGCGCATGGTGGAAAACTTGACGAGTATGTCGTGGTAACCTTGAACCCCGACTTTGCATAGCATCTTTGAGCCCCTTTGTTGGTTTCGAGGACCGTGAGTTTCATTTTCGAGATGGATGCTCCCAAGTTCTCTGCTCGTTTCTCGGCCGCTTTGAGTAGCAGACCGCCTAGTCCCCGTTCTTGATGGGGCCGGTCCACCTTCACTTGGCCGATCTTCAACGTCCCGTCCGTGAAAGATGCATACACGTAACCAGCGAGTGTGCGAGTCTGTTGCGACACTGCTGCCAGCGTGAAGGCACGAGGCCGTGATCCCTGCGCCAACTCGTCAATAATCTTCTCATGTGCTTTCTCGTCGCCCATATTCACGTTCACGAGCGCGGCAGAATTCTCAGGAGTCAAGCTGCTGTACCAGGTCTCCTGTTGATGGAGATGATGATGCGCATGATCTCCAACAAACTCCCGTTCCGAGCGGCGGAGGCGCTTCGAACACCCTGTCACTGATGCACACACGTAGTACCTTAGTTGTCCAGTTAGAAGCAGATTTCCAAAAACATTCGCACACACAAACACCCCAAGTTCTTGTTGTTGTTGGTGGTGGTTGTGGTGTTGTTGCTAGTGGTGGTGGTGGTGGTGGTGGTGGTGGTGGTGGTGGTGGTGGTGGTGGTGGTGGTGGTGGTGGTGGTGGTGGTGGTGGTGGTGGTGGTGGTGGTGGTGGTGATGTTGGTGTTGTTAGTGGTGTTGGTGATGTTGCTGTTGCTGTTGCTATGGCTGTTGCTGATGCTGTTGCTGTTGCTGTTGATGTTGTTGTTGCTGTTGCTATTACTGTTATTGTTCTTGTTATCGTCGTTGTTCTTGTCATTGTTCGCGTTGCTGCTTCTGTTGCTGTTGCTGTCGTTAGTAGTGGTGGTGATGATGGTGTCGTCGTGTTGCTTGCTTTTGTTTGTTGTCGTTGCTGTGGTTGTCCTCCTTTTTTTCAAACAGTGGCTCAGTCTCCTCCTGGGCCCCGGCCCATTCCCACTGGGCAAAACGGCTCCGTGTTGCCGCGCCCGGACACGCGAAAGTCGGTGTTGGCGACACCAACTCTCTTTTCCTGCTGGGGGCCTTGTGATTCAATGCCTTTAGCATCAACTGTGGTGTCTTGCCGTCGGAGGCCCGAACCCATATAGAGGCAGAACGTTCGATCAGGTAGTCGACCACGTCCATATGATTCTTCTCGATGGCAAAGAAGAGAGCAGTCTTCCTGGCCTTGTCGCGAAAGTTCACTTCAAACCCCAGATTAAGCAGGAATTTCACTATGACCAAATTGCTGCGCGCTGCAGCCCAAAACAGAGGCGTCTGCCCATGTACATCAACTTCCTCTAGATTGACGCCCATTTCGATGCACTGCCTTGCTAATAATTCGGATCCCCGGCGGCGCCGTGCCGCAGTAAAGAACAAGAAGTGCTGCTGCAGAGCTGTATGCCGCCAAGCCATATCTGCCTTTGCTAGAGCCTTCTTGGTATCAACATAGTCACCATCTCTCACAATATGGAACAGCTCATCTCGGTTCACATGGGGATCTTCCGGTTCATCCGCCATGGCGTCGAAACGTACCCCTTGGTTCACGCTGGGCCAATTTTGAGCCCGAGCATCTTGCGAAGAAGACCGGTTGAGGAGAGCCACGGACCAGAAGAACAGGCAAGATGCCATGTGCCTAAAACTACATACGCTGAAAAACAGACACCCGGCTTCATTTTTCAAGTCCAGGAGTAGTCTAAGTCTAGGGGGTTTAGTTTCGAGGCTTGGTCCTTCACTGGGCTTTCAAGGATAGGGTTGCGGTCTTCGAAGGGCTTTCAGGGTTCAAGGCTTCACGAAGGCTGACGTCCTCGAAGCCTGCTGGGCAAAGTTTATGGTTTAGGGGTTTAGGGGTTTAGGGTTCAGGGGTTGGGGGGTTGAGGGGATAGGGGTTTATTGGATGGCCCTCGGCATGACTGGCCTGGGTGCACCCCGGGCAGCGGAGCCATGGGCCTTAGGGCGTCGCTGCAGCGGCGGAAGGATCGTCTTTGAAAAATGCCGACAGTAGGTGTAGCCTCACAGACACGACCGACACCACCTCGCCAGGGAGGAATTGAGACCTGCTATTGCCGCCCGAGCGGCTTGTGGCACTTCCGGCCCAGCCGAAGGCCCCTTCGCCCAAACCCGCAGCTCGAGCAGCAGGGCGAAGCGCGCAGGGAGTCGCTTGGATCCAAGAATCTAAGAAACGGAGGCCGGCACCACGCGGCCCAAAAGCCCCTCCCCTTTCGCGGTCGACCCTGGATTTTAAATGCCGGCGTCACCGTATAGCCTCAGACCCCCAAAGCTTTGTGGAGATCGTCAAAACATGGTTGTTCAAATGTTCCAGTTTACCGGGCACACTGCTGTGGAACTGCTCTTCCGTTCCTGAGACATACAAAGCAACCTCGCAGGCACAATGCAACATTGGCATTCACCTCTGTTCAGTCACAATGGCTGTGACATGCTATGACTATGATCATCTAGCAATCTCGACCACCTGCTTCAGACTACTGCGCCTTGGTCCGAAATCAGAGAACTGCTGCACACCAATGGGACTAAAGGAACACATGAAAGGTGTTGATCGACATTGCTGCAGCTTCGGGCACGCACTGACAGACGTGGGCGGCCGTACGTCCTTGCCATTGCGGCGCACAACCACGCGCTCGAAGTCGTTCTCCTTAGCGGGGAAAGCCACCACGGTGATCCTGCACCCATAAGCTGCTGACTTCAAGCGCAGCAAAAGAACGAAATCCGAGGTCCTCGGACTTTGATCACGGAGCTTGGAAAGCCAACTTTGGCACACCTCCGGCATGGAGCGGTGCGAATTGATGCTGACTGCAGCGATTCGTGGTCAATCCTCGCAAGGCCAAAGTGGAGCGATGTCACCCGACGGATCAATGACTGCGATGACCTGTCTCAGAACTTACTTCACTTCACTGACTCAAGACGCTGGTCATGCCCGTTCTACGTCTGCACAACTCGATGCCTTGATCGTGTTGGCATGAAAAAACTCCGTCGCGGCTCGAGCAATGCCTGCTCGCTCTGCGCAGAGCGAGCCGGAGGGCAAGCTGACCTGGAGACTTGCTCAAGCAGCATCTCTCTGCAATCCCCAGTTGAACCGACGCCGGCCTCCGTGTTCATGCCACGCATCGCAACGAGGGAGCCATCATCTCTAGCACAGCAAACGACAGCGAGCACCACCTCCGGTCGTATCCACCACTGATCTTGAATGTGTGCAGTCGTGCAGCTGGGACCTTGTGAGACTTTCGCTGCCAGAATTTGTCGGTAGCTGCTTCTTGCCATTCAGCGACAAACCTGATCCCAAAGGGCCAACCCACAAGCCGCTCCGGTCATCACCAACAACATTCAGTAACATGCCGCGGTAGTCGTCGTCGTCGCAGCCGTAGTTGTAGTCGTAGCAGTTGTTGCCGTCAGGAGTAGGAGTAGGAGCAGGAGCAGTACTAGCAGTAGCGCTAGCGGTTCTAGTCGTACTCGTAGTACTCGTAGTATTCATCGTCGTAGTAGTAGTAGTAGTAGTAGTAGCAGCAGAAGTAGTAGTAGCAGCAGCAGTAGGCGTAGTAGCAGCAGTAGTAGTAGTAGTAGTAGTCGTCGTCGTCGTAGTAGTAGTAGTAGTAGTAGAAGTAGAAGTAGAAGCAGAAGTACAAGTAGTAGTAGTAGTAGTAGTAGTAGTAGTAGTCGTCGTCGTCGTCGTCGTCGTCGTCGTCATCTTCGTCGTATTATTATGGTTATTATTCTCCACATCAGTGTGTGGGGTTCTTACTTTTTGGGGCTGTCCCGCCTTCTCCTCCTCCTCCTCCTCCTCCTCCTCCTTCTCCTCCGCCTCCTCATCCTCCTCCTCCGCCTCCTCCTCATGATGCAGACACAGACACAGATACATATTCTCCTGACTTCATGTACAGACACAGACACACACACATGTACACACACATGCACATGCAAGACCCCGGCCTGCTCTGGCCAAGGCCGCGCGCGCGCTGGGGGCGAGACTCTTCCGCGACTAAAGACCCTCCCCGGCCTGCTCTGGCCAAGGCCGCGCGCGCCCTGGGGGCGAGACTCTTCCGCGACTAAAGACCCTCCCGGCCTGCTCTGGCCAAGGCCACGCGCGCTTTGGGGGCGAGACTCTTCCGCGACTAAAAACTCTCCCGGGCCTGCTCTGGCAGAGGCCGCGCGCGCCTTGGGGGCGAGACTCTTCCGCGACTAAAGACCCTCCCGGCCTGCTCTGGCCAAGGCCGCGCGCGCCCTGGGGGCGAGACTCTTCCGCGACTAAAGACCCTCCCGGGCCTGCTCTGGCCAAGGCCGCGCGCGCCCTGGGGGCGAGACTCTTCCGCGACTAAAGACCCTCCCGGGCCTGCTCTGGCCAAGCGCGCGCCCTGGGGGCGAGACTCTTCCGCGACTAAAGACCCTCCCGGGCCTGCTCTGGCCAAGGCCGCGCGCGCCCTGGGGGCGAGACTCTTCCGCGACTAAAGACCCTCCCGGCCTGCTCTGGCCAAGGCCGCGCGCGCGCTGGGGGCGAGACTCTTCCGCGACTAAAGAAGCAAGACTCTTCCGCGACTCTGCTGGGCAAGGCCGCGCGCGCCCTGAGGGTGAGACTTTCCGCGACTAAAGACCCTCCCGGGCCTGCTCTCTGGGCGCGCGGCCGCGCTTGGGGGCGAGACTCTTCCGCGACTAAAGACCCTCCCGGCTTGCTCTGGCCAAGGCCGCGCGCGCGCTGGGGCCGGCCTGCTCTGGCCAAGGCCGCGCGTGCCCTGGGGGCGAGACTCTTCCGCGACTTTACAGACCATCCCGGCCTGCTCTGGGCAAGGCCGCGCGCGTTTTGGGGGCGAGACTCTTCCGCGACTAAAGACCCTCCCGGGCCTGCTCTGGCCAAGGCCGCGCGCGCCCTGGGGGCGAGACTCTTCCGCGACTAAAGACCCTCCCGGCCTGCTCTGGCAGGCCGCGCGCGCGCTGGGGGCGAGACTCTTCCGCGACTAAAGACCCTCCCGGGCCTGCTCTGGGCAAGGCCGCGCGCCCTGGGGGCGAGACTCTTCCGCGACTAAAGACCCTCCCGGGCCTGCTATGGGCAAGGCCGGGCGCGCCCTGGGGGCGAGACTCTTCCGCGACTAAAGACCCTCCCGGCCTGCTCTGGCCAAGGCCGCGCGTGCGCTGGGGGCGAGACTCGTCCACACACACACACACACACATACACACACCCACACACACACACACAGACACACACCAACGCACACGCATACATGCACACACACACACACACATAGACATACACACACGGAACTAATCGCGACATAAGTGCTTCGGAGCCTACGACGACATGCCATCGCTATCGCAGAAGCAGCCTCAGCTCTGTCACACACACACACATATACATTCATACACACACAGACACATGCACAGACACACACACACACACACATGCAATCAATCCGTACTTGGGCCCGCACCATCCGCTGTGGCGCTCAGAGCCTCAGCTCTGTCAAGCACACACACACACACACACATGCACACACACACACACACAAGGACAGGGATGTGCAGGAAATCGAATGGCATGCATTAAGCCGGCCGAAAGCCTGGTGCCGTGACTTGCCGGTGCTGTGTGCATGTGCGTGACTCTGTGTGTGTGTGTGTATGTCTGTGTGTGTGTGTGTGTCTGTGTGTGTGTGTGTACGTATGTGTGTGTGTGTTTATGTGTGTGTGTGTGTGTTTATGTGTGTGTGTGTGTTTATGTGTGTGTGCGACTGTGCACAGGGATTGACTGCACGTTCAGGCATGGGTCGCGCGGAAGCCATGTGTGTGTGTGTGACCACAGGCAGGCAACGACACACAAACACACACGTAACCACACATACACACACAGACACACACACACACAAACACACACGCAAACATACACCTCTGAAGTGCTGCAGAGCCGAGTTGCGTGCAGTTGCCCATCACAGAAGCAGCCTCAGCTCTGCCGCACACGTACACACACACACGCACACACACGCACACACACACACACACATGCACACACACACACACACACTCCGGAAGTGCAGCGCAGAACGACGTGCCAGCGGCGGTCACTAGAACCGATCTCAGCTCTGTCGCATCTACACATACACACACACACACGTGGTCACAACAGCACCCACTTATTCTTTCAATCACTCATCCATTTACTCCCATATTCATTCACTCTTTTGCGTCTTTAGATTGTCTACCAATAGACAAGCTTCACATGTGGGGTTATCCGGTCCTTTAATTATAAATAGTAGCAGTAGCAGTACTAGTAGTAGTAGTAGTAGTAGTAGTAGTAGCAGCAGCAGGAGTAGTAGTAGAGTAGCAGTATTAGCAGTAGCAGTAGCAGTAGCAGTAGTAGTAGTAGTAGAAGTAGTAGTAGTGGTAGTAGTAGTAGTAGCAGCAGCAGTAGCAACAGTAGCAGTAGCAGTAGCAGTAGCAGTAGCAGTAGCAGTAGCAGTAGCAGTAGCAGTAGCAGTAGCAGTAGCAGTAGCAGTAGCAGTAGCAGTAGTAGCAGTAGCAGTAGCAGTAGCAGCAGTAGCAGTAGCAGTAGCAGTAGCAGTAGCAGCAGCAGTAGCAGTAGCAGTAGCAGTAGCAGTAGCAGTAGTAGTAGCAGTAGCAGTAGCAGTAGTAGTAACCAGCGCTCTGCTTTGGTTCAGGCAGCTCTTTGAGCTCCATGACTGCAAAGGCTATGTCGGGCTCGGTGGAGATGTCCTCCCAGTCCCACGACAGATCTTCGCTGTCGATGACCTTAGCTAATGTATACTCCTGGGGTTCTTTTCTTGGAGCATTTCGAAGCTGACAAAGCTGATGCTTTTCGCAGCCCTCAGTCACAAGCCCGGTACCGGTATCAGTTCAATACTCAGAGAACACGCTCACTGTTCGCAGGCTTGAGGCAAAGGACAATCTTCCCCCTCTGGGTGTCTTGGGCAGCCAAGGCACTGAGAATGAGCTAATGTTTCGGCGTATCTCGCACGCGCGCGGATAGTTTCAATGCTTTGGCTGCAGAGACTCTGACTCGACACTCAGAGAGCTGTGCCGAGCCTTCTGCAGCAGGTCCTGCGTGTTCATTCTCGTCAGTCCTTGGATTTTGCATGCCCGTTTTAGCCGTTGCTCGAGAAGAGTGGTGCTGCGAAGTATCTTTGCAGCAGCCGATCCTTGACGGAGACGGGTGCCTCACGCTGCACACCGCCACATCGGCTCTCAAAGGTCCTCGACCCCAAGTCCTCTTCCTCCTCATCTGGCTCCTTCTCGGGCTCAGCTCGAACATCGGCCTGGTCCTGCACGGCTCGTCTTACAATCCTCTCCCCGGGCTTCCTCCGCATCTGGCCTGAAACGTGACCTTAGGTGAGCTTCGAGAGCTCGCCAGCGAGGTCGGCCACGGGCAAAACGCATGGCAGGCCTGAAAACAGCGCATCAGCTTCAGCCCATTTGCGCCAAGAGGAATAGGCTTGGCTGGTAGTCATGGGCCGACTTTACGACGGAGCTTGTAAGATTGGGAGCTCAGAAGATTCTCATGCTGGAACTTCGAGCCAGGCAGACGCGCCATGGGAGTACTCCGGCGACCTAGCAAGCAGCACGTCAGCTTCGATCCCCTGGGGCAACAGGGTATAAAGCATTCCACGGACGTCCCAGGCTCACTCATGGCGAAGGCTAGCAGCCAGAGTACTCAAACTGACTTCAGCATGTTGCAGTATGCTGATGAACCCTGGCAGCCAAGCCCGGCACAACCCTGGATTGATGCTACGAAACTGCACGTCCAGCCAAGGCGTCGAAGCTCTGCACTGATTGGGAAGTAGACGAAGCAAAGCCCCATTAATGCCAAGGTTTTCTTCTCGCGTTGCGCATTCGCAAACAGGCAATATTGTCGTCCCAGCCCCTGTGCGAAACATCGACTCCAAGCAATTCAGAGCCGCTACGTTTGAAGATTGCCCATGCGGTCACATGTCAAGAAGATTGCCAGATTCATGCACAGAGGAGACATCACTGGCGAGCATCTGTGAGGTAGCACATGTCGTATCAAGACCCTGAAGTCTGGCCAGAATATGTAAGGGCTTTTGATAGCGCTAGAAGTTCTTCCCTTCGCTGCGCACAGAGCTCCGCTCCAGAAGGCATTATCAAGCAACAGAGACTCCCCATATTTGGGACCTCCATCGCAGAATATGAACACATGCGGAAGCATGAAAGAACAGATGGGTGGATTACATTCCGAGTTCCTCCGGCAGTACAGGTGCCTTGCACAAGGGGCACAACCGCGAATGCAGCAGCCATTCCTGAGATACAGCGGAGTCTGAGCACCGTGTGCGTACCCGCGAGAAGCGCAGTATCAAACAGCGAAGGCAGGCCACCTTGATGCACTCTGTGTGATACCAATGGCAGCAGGGCAGCATGGTGAGGATCTCACCTGGCGAGCTTTAAGGGAAATGCTGTCATTTATGAGCACAGCCCCTCGGTCCCGGGCCTGAAGTGGGCACCTCTAAGCAGATCGTGCAGGGCTCGAGTTCGAGTGGTGCAGACATCACGGGCTTTGCAGGAAGTCGCGACACCACGTCTTCCAGCACACTCGGGTCTACTGGGCAGCTGCGACCGCTCGAGTAGTGAGGATCTGACTCATGAAGTAGCTCCATAAAAGATCGAGATCTCCTCAAAGACAAAGCAGGCGACGAGGCCGGACCTGCTCCGCTGGAGGCCTGGGATTGGCGGAGATGTCTCTCTTTGGCCTGCTTCTGCCGCGCATCCACTCGCAGGCGATCGGCTAGGCACGGAGACTGGGCCAGCTCAAGTCGCTTGAGCAGCTCACGGATCCGGGCCCGCCTTGTCTGCGGCCTGGTCCTGCACTCTTGCTCCACTGCCAGCACACTCGGGGCCACCGCCAAGGCAGGCGCCACGGTAGGCTCCACGGCAGCCACAGGTGGATCAGGGCATTGGGGGCGTTCTTCGTAGTTGTCAGGATGGAAGCAAGACTTCATAACGGCATTCAGGACTGCCGCATGAAAGGACTCTGTCGACCCCAATGCCTTCTCACTTCGCTCGCTGGCATTTTCCACTGCGGCTGTGCTTGAGCTACTACGGGATGGAAATGGCCCTGCAGGCTCCATGACTGCATGTGCACAACACCTTTCCACCTCAGACATCTCATGACATCTACAAACTGGATTCGCTCAGAAAGAACTAAACATAGCCTCCACTCTTCTTAACGCCAAGGTTCTGTGGAAGGTGCGATATCACCGTCGGCACTGGGCGACCCCGCAGCTTTTGGGAAGCCAGAGGAGCACGAGCTACCCCATGCGACCTCGCAGACTTGGAGGCACACAGGCTTTGCTTTACTTGCGTTACGGACAGCGTTACGAACAAGCCACGCAACGAGTCGGGAAGCTGCTCGATGGAGGGCTACAAAATCAAATTTAGTGACAGGAGTACTTAACCAGGGACACGAAGCAAAGGATGTTCCTACATCCCACGGTCCGATCCTCAAACACTGCTGCCCTACTTGGAGATGAAAGACTTCACCGATTCTGCAGCCGTGCCGCGTCTTGGGTCACCGGGTGCTCTTCGGGCGGATCTGACCGTGGCTCCGATGGCTCCCAGACGAATTCATCGGGAAGGCGTTGAAAGCAACTGCTGCGGCCCTGGCCCTGGTGTGCCGAGGGCTTGGAGGGCGTAGAGGGTGCGGAGAGCATACGGGCCACCATCTGCGAGGCAGACTCTCGGCCTCGTTCGCCGACATCCCCAACCTCACTTTCCCACTGGCCGTCACCCTCGTCCAGTGATACAGGTGCTGGTCTTTCGGGCGAGTACATTGGCACGCTCACGTCATCATCCTCAGCGCTTTTAAGCAAGAACCCGGAGTCCTTCTGAGCATAACCGTCCACCATTGCAATGGGCTCAACCAGCTCTGACATACTCCCCTCAAGCCCTCAAAGTAGCTGAATGCTCGCACAACCATACGTAAATCCACGCCAATGCCACACCCCGCACCTTTCTTACCTGTGCATCGTCTTAGATTCAGGACGCCAACTTGAGCTGGTAAGCTCGCCCTTCAACCACTTATCTCACTCCAAAAGGCAAAGGCAGATCGCTGCAGGAAGTTCCCTCGCCGCTGCCGCTCGACTTCGATGCTGCGTAGGAGCCGCTTGAAAGCCAGCGGGCGCACCTCCGAAACCGTACTGCGGTCTGGGATCACAAGCACAAGTTTATCTTTGTAGCGGCTGAGCCACAATCTTTCTCAGCATAACCCAAGCATGGTCCATGGTGCCGCCTCCATCTGCTTAAGCTGCGATTCCTGCATCTCCAGCAAGGACTTCAAGTTCAGGCCGGGGAATTGCTCTCCTGGGCCAAGCATGACTGGGCAACACTCTCTCAAAACATACGTCGTTGGTACAGCTGCAGATTCTGCAGATTCGTCATTCCGACATTCCTGTGCACCTTCCTGTGCGTCTAAACATGTCCAAGTCTAAACAAGGTTGTTTCACTGCGTGCCCATGCGCGAGTCGCAGCAGAGGGTCTCAGAGGACCGAGCAGCTCTGTCAGGTCGGCGCGCCGCAGAAACACCTGGGAGCGGCCGAACAGATCTGCGGTACCAGTCACTTCAGAGCCCAACCGTGCCTTCAGCTCCATGGCAGTCCACAGATCCTCAGATCCCACAACCCTCGCCCAAGTGCAGAGGGCAGTGCGAACCCAGGGCGGAGGGCAAGAAAGATAGCATACATCATCTATTATGTGGCAATTGTGTCGAAAGAGATGCAGCCGGAGTCTACTGCAGGTAGCTGAAGCATCCCGGCGCCCAAGCTCTACCCAGCCAGCCATTTCAAGTTGAAGCTGCAAAAGATGCTTCTCGAGAAACTCTCCAAAGCTTGATGTCTCTCATGCTTTCTGCCGCTCGGCGTCCGGTCCAAGCTCAGGACGTTCCTGCGTCGGTGCTTTGCCCGCAGGTGAGGGGGCAGAGCGTCTTCGAACAGGGTCGCCATCCCTCCAAGAGCGCAATCGAGGCCCAGTGGCTTGAGCTCCACCTTGGTGCCAGACACGCTGCTAACTTCGAAACGTGTCTCGTGATGTTATCTCGTCCCCCCATTCTGACCCTATAGCTGATAATGAAGCCAAGTGCCTCGAGCATCACGAGGGCCACCTGGATCATTATCGGACGATCTTCCATTTGCTCTGGGCAGCTTGGACTTGGAGACTCCGGAGGTGCTGGCCACGCAGCTGCGCTGTGGTCCGAGTCCCTGCTGCAACGCTTGGGCTGATGGCGGCCTCGCTTGCTTGCCTCCGACGCCTCGTCCCGACAGGCAGAACTCCGTGTCTTCGACGGAGAAAGGCCGCACAAAGGAGGGCGCGGAGGGAGGCCTCGAGCTCGACGCGCTCGTCGGGCGGCTGCGAGCCCGGGTGCCTCGACTGGAGGTCGGTCTGCCCGCTCTGTCCGCCGTGCCTGCCGTCCGGGACGGCAGCGCCTGTGCTTCCTCCGCCCCCATGGCACACGGAGTCGGAGTCTCTGCGAAGGGCGGCTCCCGGAACTTGCTCGGCTCCACAACCTCCTCCCGATCCGCTTCACGCTTCTCCTCCTCAACGGTCGGCTTCTCCAATTCTGGCTCAGCTCGCCTCCAATCGCGCCTGCACGCTTCGCCGCGCATGCGGCGCTCACTGTGGCCTCTCGCCCTCGCCGGGCTGAACGGCCCTGGGTGACAGGATGCGACATGGCCGACATCTCCAGAACGAGCTGCGCTGCACGTCCGCGAAGGTTCTGAGGGCTGCGAAATCTGCCCAAAGCTCCAAAGCCAGTCCTCACTCTCGTCCGGAGCCAGAGGTGGAGTCGGCGGAGTCGGCGGAGTTGGCGGAGTCGGAGGCGAATGCGGTGGAGACAGGGGAGAAGCCTGCTGGTGGCTCCTTGCCGGGACGGGGGACGACGCGAACTTGGAAGCGAGAGCCAGAGCTGAAAGTCCTCGGCTCTGCGGCCTCGGCAACCCCCGACGTTGCGACGACCTGCTATGCCGCGGCAGAAAGGATGCAATTACTAAGCAGCAGGAGCACAAAGCCAAAGGCTGTCCTGTCTCGCTGTTTGCCATTAGGTGTATCTGGAGTTCGGAGTCGCTTCGCGGCATGGCACTCCCAATCCCTTCACATCACGATCGATACCCTTTACAGTACACCAAAAGAGCTCCTGGGTCCTTCAAACGGACCGCCTTCCATCCAGAAGCCGCGGAACGTCAAACAACCCAAGTTACCCTAGAGCAATCTTGGCTCCTGGGTCTAGCCAGGCCTCCGAAACAACTTCGGATCTCAAGGACTGGTGCAGCTCCCAGGAATCGTAGAGGGACGGAGCCCGCGCCGCGGCATCCTCCACCTGTGAACCCTGCTCAGCCCTGCTGAGTGCTCATGACCGCACTTCGAGGCTCAGCGGCCTTCTCGGAGTAAAGCTCAGCCGAAAGTGGGCGCAGGCCGAGTCTCCCTTGGACAGCCGGAAGGTTAAGCTTGCGCAATCTCACATATTCTCTCGCAACATGACTAGTCTGACTAGTCTGCTTCGCTTATCCGAAACCAGACGTCACGCCCCACGTCAGGTGTTGCAGAGATATAGTGCAGCCCTGCATCGCTGTATGGCTTCCAAGCGCTCACGTGTAGACAAGGCCTGCACAGGCAAGAACCACTCGTCAAGCGCCTGCTCCACCTGCATGGTCCCACACCTCCTGAGCCGGAGCCCCGTGGCGCCGGCTCGGGAGCGCAGCCAGGCCGGTGCCTCGCAGACGGAGCAAAGCGGCGCCGCTGGTTCGAAGCTCTCTGCTTGGCGGCTCGGCCCCTGGCGGATGGACTCCAGCCGGGCGAGGCGCTCGGCCGCCATCTCGTAAACGTCGAGCTGGTTGGGAACCAGGTCACTAAAGTATTTATCATCGCTCATCTGCAAGGGCGAACCCTCATCCGCATGCCTGAGCATGACTATGTATCACCAGTCTGGTTGGCATGAACTGCAGGGCTATTCGGCTGTCGAAATGCTTCGCGGTGACACAACCTATGTTTAGTGCATGCGTGCATGCGTGCGCCAGCCCAAACATCACATGACGCGATGCAAACACACGACCGTGGAAGGCCGACGTTTTTTGTGGGAGCGCCGGTCGATGCGCACGGTGCTGGTCAGAAGCACCGGGATTGAAAAAAGTCGGTTTGGCATCGGTCGGAGTCTGAGAATCCGCTAAGGCTGGCCAAACTGTTACGAGTAGCGTTGGCATACCTCATTATGCACCTGTATCTTGCAGCCTTTTGAAGCCAGCACGGAGAATCCCATCTTTGAAAGCTGGTGCCTTGTGGTGCAAGGGGCTTCGAGCCCCTGCACATCTGATTATCACAATCGATTTGAATGAGCCTGGGGTGCGCCTCTAGCTAACCTCTCCTCAGCGGCACCTCCGTCCTCCCCAGATTGCATGTAATGCAGCAGCAGTGTAGCTACAAATGCTGGAAAGGCCTTGCCGATGTTTGCACCGTGCCAGTGTTCAAAGCCAGCAGTGCGGCGCTTTGATATCTTCGAAAGAGGAACGGACGCTGAAGGCAGAGGCACTCCCGAACACAATTATCTCGTCGCCTGGGCCAAAGTCTTTGGCTTCGCAGCCACATCCAACAGGCCAAGATACTTCCGTCGCAGGAAATGCGTGCTGAACCTCTGGAGTGCTAGTAGGAGCATCGCGGTCTTGTCTCTAGCAGGAGCTGGGTCCCAGAGGTTCAACTCAAATCTCTTTACTAAGCCATAATCCATAGCGCAAGCGCCCAGCGAGTCTGGGGGATCTTGCTTCAAAAACGTCATGGCCAGGCAGGGCCGAGCCGAGATCAGAACAAACCGAAGAACAACTTCGGCTCCAGCTGGTTCAGTGCCCCCTCGCGTCAAAGTCGGGGATGTTCTTTGAGGGCTCTCAACTGTGAAGCACTGCATGGCTCTAGCAGGGAAGTGGCCTGCAGAGCGTCTTCTGACTGCTTCTCGGCGGACAAGTCTGCCTTGCAAGCAAGAAAGACGCAACCAGCGGGAAAGGCACAGGTTCGGGAGCTGTCTCCGTGTCTCCCTGCCTCAGCCTTGGCGAGCTTGGAAGTGGCCTCTTTGGCCTGCACAAAAGCGGGGGACATCGAAAGCGGACGAAGCGGACATAGCGGCCCGCCGAGCGGAGGCAGCGGAGGCCTGAGTCTCCGTTGAAGACTTGGCCCTCGTTGCTTCCTGCAAGTTCCTGTTCGTGGCCCGCAGCGTAGTTGCAAAAAAACGCCGGTATGCTCAACAGCTCTGCGGGAGCGCAGCTCCCTCGGTCCTTGCAATCTCCTCGGTTTCCCTCCTGTCTGCCTGGGGTGCAGCCCACAGGTTCCCCTCGAGACAAAGGATTGGATGGCACAGGACGTCGCAGGGCCTTAAGGAGCTTCTTCAGCTCGCGCTGCTTCTTGACCGCCAGCTTCTGGCAAGGACAGCACAGCTGCATTGGCTGACAGCAAGAGAGAACCCTTGAGTGCAGCGAGGGAGAGAGGAAATCGCAGTGCAGGTCAAAGGGAGTGGAAGTCGGAAGGCGACGAAAGGCCTTGGCATCTCGCTTGGGCGAGCTGAAAATGTTGCCTGGAGCAGCTTTGTCGGCCGCCTGCTTGGCCTTCGCTGGGACACATCTATGTCCTACGCTCTATGCTGTCAGCGATTTCTTTCACTCTGGTCTAGAACTCACTGCATTGATGCTTTGCAAGTCACAAGCTGTGACATAAGCTAAGCCAAGCCCTCACTTTGAGAGCATTCCTGACACATTATCTACAAGCCTCGGAGCGACTGTACGCCCTGACACCGCCGAGCGCTGCATAACAAGATATGCATGCAAGGCCCTTTGGGGCCATGCAGGCGCAGCATTCCCGATTGGAGGACCCCCAGCCTTCAAAAGCCGCAAGCCTGACTCGCTTGAGTGATGGCCCCACTTCGCAAAAAAAGCTGAAACCGAACTAGGGGTCAATTCTTCATCACGGCGGCTGCCCTCTCTGTCTTTGTCGGGCTTCTGCTGCACGGCATGGTCCTAAAGTGTGGCATGAAGCATGTCTATGTGCTATGTGCATCAAGACTTTTCCCACGAAGTTCAGTTTCGACCTCACGGCCCTTCGAGCGGCACTCTCTGACATGCTTCAGGCCAAAAAAAGCTGCCTTCAAAGGTGTGCACTGGCAAACTCCTGGAGCTAAATAACTTGGGTTCGATCTACATCCGTGAAATGTCGCCATCACGAGGCTGGCGAAATGCGGTCACGGCCGGTTGCAGCGGCGAAGGCCTTCAATGGTGGAATCGACTTCATAAGCGGTTAACCTTCTTGTACAGCACCTCTTGTGATTGCGGCCATGAGTTGCCTTGCACTTGCCTCTGCGTCATCCGGGCCGGCCATTGGTTCCTGTGGCACTCCACGCAGGTTTGAAGCCATGTGAGCCCCACCTGTCACGCGTGGTGCCTGCGCGTGGAGCGTGCCTTTGGGGACCACGAACCGTGTTCCCACAGGGGCCTTCAAGCTACTGCAGCCGAGCAATGCCGATTCCCTGTTCCGTAACAGAATGGCATGGCGGCACGTGGCACAGGTTGCCTGCATGAGGTCCGTCCATGAGACTGAGGCCTGCAAAGAGAAGGCCAAAGGCCACTTACGCCGAACGTAGAAAGGACACCGGAAAAGAAGCCAGCAGCCAGAAGACGGCACCTTCGTGGCGACCACTGGCGGCTGCAGGACTCGAGTCCTGGGCTACCGGCTGCAGCCACTCTCTGACTCCCTGACTCTTGGCCCGTGCACGCTGCTCAAGGTAAGACGCTGGCTGCGACAAGTTCGGGGACAGACTCCTCCGCACCTGAGCAGACATGGAGAGCGCGGCCCAGCGTCAGAGCAAAACACGAGGCAATCGCATCGTGTACTTGCGAAGGTGAGGCTGTCCTGGACACGGGCAGGAGTGGGCCGTGCTGGCTGCGACTCTGGACTCTAGCCAATTTTGCACGGTGGAAGCACGGACGGCCAAAAAGATGTGAACCTCACATGTTCTGACATGTTTGTGACCCACACTTGTGCAACCCACATGTACGTGATCCTGCGATCTGCAGCCAGAGGTGATGCACCTGAGAATGGACAGCTTGGGCATCTGTCTGCGTCGCTCAGGTCGTTCACAGTCGAGCTCAAATCTGCCGACGAAGAGCTTGTAGGTGTAAGCATGCGAGGGGGTCCTCCTGGCAGGTTTCCGAAAACACCCCCGGGCCCCGGCCCCAACTTTTCTTACACGCCGAGCTCACCGCCTGAGGGGCTGCTTGTGCGGAAAGGTATCGGACTCGGTGCCAAGCTCGCGAAATCACCGACAACTAGCAGAAACGGGTTCCCCCAGTCCGCCTTCCGCCGACACTGCGAGGATACGATGCAGCCACAAGTGGGGAAAGTGGAGTTCCTGTCCAGATAGGCAGTGGAAGTCGCAGGGCAGCACGAGCTTTCAGTTCTTGCGAGGCCTGCTGCGCCACTGGCTTGCAAAGGACTGGCAAAGGGATCGCAGAGCATCATGCACTGGCATATTGGCCGAGCAGATTCGCAACTGGGCCATGTGGCCTTGCCACAGTGCGTGTGTATCCCGCATCGAGCATGGGAGAGAAGAGAGGTCCTGCAGGATGCACCATGCTCCGTGCTCCGTGATGCCGGCCGCAATTCGGTCCGCAAACTTACTGTACTGATGCAGTCGCCTCTGCCTCTGAAGGGAGATGCCAGGGGACTGAGCATGAGGCAAGGCGGCAAGAGAGTCTCAAGTCGTGGAGTGGCAACGCGGTGCGGCTCGGCCTTCCCGGTGCAAAGGCGACGGGCCCCGGTGTCGGCACCGCGGGCATGGTCACTGGTGGCGACGGCGCAACGGGAACCGCTTGAAGGGGCGGGGAGCCCAGGCCCAGGCATCCCAGGCATCCTGCACACTGGTCGAAGTGATAACACTGCATGGCTGGAGCAGGTCTGTCCTCCGTGGAAGCCGGGACTCTGCGAACGCACCTGGGAGAACGCTTTGGACGCCGCAAACTCGGAATCAGAATCTGCTGGAAGACTGCAACCGACAGCGGGGCTGTTGCGATGTGACAATTGCCGATACTTTTTTGCTGCTGAGCAGGACACGCGGATGCATGGGGAGCTTTATTCGGCTGCTTGACTGTTTAGCTCATGAGATGAGTGAGGGTCTGTGCTTGCGAGACGGCTGGTGTTCATGGGGATGTTGGAAGCGCTCTGGAAGTCGCTCACTTGCCAGGCCTCGGCGACAGGCGCAATAGCGGAGCTCGTCCACATGACCCGTGCCAAAACCAATGCCATCTGATCTGATTCAGGAGTCTTGTGCTGAAGGCGCAACCGCGACGGGGCATCCAGGCCGGTCCGAACCTAACGATCGTGCTGCTACCAGGGTTTCTGTTGGCACAGGCAGCATGTCTTAGAGAGGTGCCTCCATGACGGTGTTCTCTTTGTGCTTTCCTGTGTTCCTGCCAGGGAACTCTGAAGCAGCAACATGCCTGTGTACAAGATTTGAACGGGAAGGCTTAAACCCGGCGTCCCGAGCCTGCCAAACACGCTCAAGGCTGGCACCTGAGCGGAAGGCAGCCTTTGCTAAGCCTTTGCTTCCTCCTCGGGCCTCGTTGTACCTGCATGGACCTGAAGACCGTCTCAGCCGCGGGCAATCTTCTTGCCTTTGAGGTTGACGGGCTTGTCCTGGCGAAAAAACTGCAGATCATAGACTCAAGACTCACGATCCAAGAAGCTGTGGAAAAAAATGTCCGGCTCAAAAGTTGGAAGGAGATCCCCATAAAATTGGCGGACCGGGGATACCAAGCTCACACAACAAAAACCCGTAACGACAATGACGAGACATTTTTTGGGGTACAAGTGGGTCTGGGTCGCTCCTGTGAACGAGCTTTGGAAAGCAAGAGAGGCAGCATGTGAGATGAGTGGCAGGAGAAGGCCAAACAACTCTGCCTCGTTGTCTTTGACGATACCAAGGAACTCACCATTGGCCCAGAAAGCCAGAGAGCCTTGGACGCAAAGCGGTGCCGTCAACTTACAGTGGTGTTTGCTTTCCGTCTACACTTGGCGGCCGACCGTCGTCCATGTCCACGTCGATGCCGACCACGGTGCCTACTTGTCCATTGCCATCCAGCTGCAGGCACATCTTTTAACAGGCTCGCAGGCCTCGCTCGAGTGGAGGATGGTAGTCTGAGAGCATGCCGATGTGGGTGCCGGGTCCCTTCAAAAGGACAGACTACTTCGGCCGAATTTGGTCAAGCAGCTTGGACAGCGGCCGTCCACAGCTTCTCGATGGGTCTGAAAATTTGCTCTTCCTCAGCTGTCCACTGGTAAGAGACTGGACATCAAGAAACGACAAAGATCTGTTTTTTGTGCTCGTAGCCGAGGATCAAGTTTCTTTCGCTCGAACAAGCCGTAGGAGATCTTGGTCACAGCTGTATAACATAGACGCAAGGCATTGCAAGGCTGCGAAACCGGGTCGAAGTTCGGCAACAGCTCATCAGCTCTCTTTTCTTGCTGCAGCGCAATTCGGAGGTCCAATAGCTGAGAGAGCAAGAAGAGTGTGCAGAATTTCTATGTACAGTTCGCTGCTGGCTCCTTCGGGAGCTGAATGTCGAATGACTTTGCAGCTGGCCCACGGTGCATCTCAGCTCCACTTGAAGACTTCTTGCCAACGTGCAGTCTACCGCAGTTTCCGGAGCTCGTCTGACCAGAACAACTCGTTCCCGACTGCGTAGAGCCAGTGGTGCCACCATCACTGGTATCACCATCACTGGCATCACCATCCATATCCGCCTCCCCAACCGTCATCCCAACCTTCATCCCAGCCCCAGTCTCCGTCCTCATCCCACTCATCCCACTCGCCCCATTCACCCCAATCCTCTCCGTCGCCCCACTTCCCTGCCCATTCGGCTTTCATGTCTTCATGGCGCGATCGGAAGTTGGGGATACCGCGATCGTCGTACCTCGGGCCCGAAGGTGAGAGCAGCCGCAAAACACTGACAGTGCGAACAGCATTTTTCAGAGCCCCAGACGTTTTCACGGCAGTTGCCGGCGGCGGCCGCGCAGCCCGAGCCACTCTGTCGGCTCTACCGCCCAAGTCTCCTGGTTCTCCAGATGTCCGACCTGCGAAGAGTAGAAGTCGAGTTTCGGGAGAGTTCAATTGATTTACACAGCTGGCAACTTCACCTGTCGGCTTCCACTGCTTTCCCTTCTGCGAGCTGCCCTTCGAGCTGCCCTTCCCAACTCCTGCAGGCATTTGCGCAAAACACGTGGACTCCATGTAAGCCTCAAGGTTTCGAGTTTGCAGGGATGCTGTGGAACGTACCTCTGGTGGTGGTGGTGGTGGTGGTGGTGGTGGTGGTGGTGGTGGTGGTGGTGGTGGTGGTGGTGGTGGTGGTGGTGGTGGTGGTGGTGGTGGCGGGGGAGGTGGCACTGGGGGTGGCGGGGGTGGTGCAAGGCCGCCGTTACGGGCGCGCCCGGAATCCCAAGAATCGGATTGTTATGCAGCGCCACTGTGCATGTGTGGATGTATTGGCCGAACTTTGAATCGAACCATCTGTCATACTTACGTACCAAGCCATTTTTCATTCTCATTTGGAGCATGCTTATGAGATATCGCATTGTGGCTAGTTCAGGGGGAGGGAGGGAGAGGGAGAGAGAGAGACAGAGAGACCGAGAGACAGAGAGACAGAGAGGCAGAGAGACAGAAGAAACTCGACTCACACCCCCAAGCGAAGCCAACAGGGCAAGCAAGAGAGAGAGAGAGAGAGACAGAGAGAGAAACCTTAAACTCCATGTGTGGGTTGGGGTGTTTTGCTGAATTCGAAATTTCGAGAGCTGTTCAGGCACTGATCAGAAGTGCTGTTGCTTATCACTTTTCGGGAGTCGGAGGTGTGGGCAATCGTGGCAGTTTCAGTTGACACCAAGAACAGACCTCAAGGCGAAAGCTTTCTTAGCCCACAAGGAGAGGCTAGTGAGCAAACCCCAAACCGTGAAAGGCCGTGTGGGCAAACCCAAACCCTAAATGCAAGAGCGACTCTGGGATCGGGCGTCCCTCCTAGCCGCGACCGGCCTTGCAGGGGCATCGGGGTACTCGTATCGCAGCAAGCTGTCAGAAACCCGTCCTTTGCCCCAGCTGCTGCGCCGCGGCTCGATCGGTAGAGAGCGGGAGCCGCGGGAGCCGCGGGAGGCCTGCGAAAGAGTGATCGATCGACAGCGGGCACGGAGCGGAGCGGGGCAAGGCGGGGCGCCGGGCCCACCTTCTGGGAGACCCTCTCGGACCTCAATTCGAGGAAGTAAGGCTGCTTCTTGAAGGGACGTGGAACGACCAAGCTCTGCACGGTGGGGGCGTTTCCAGGGATCTGGCCTCCTGACATGTCTTGAGATGTCTTGAGCTCTCTTCGCCTGAACCATGAGAGACGCAGCTCTCCCAAAATGATCCTTGATCTCGCGCTTTAGCTCCACCTTCGCGAGGGGGGAACTTCCCAAGGCGCCTGTAACCCTTTTCGAAGCAGAAGGCGCCTGCTGCTTGGACAGAGCCTGGATGCGAGCTGACCTCGGAGTTGTGCGAAGAAGTGGAGATGCTTTTCGAAACATATCGAACAAACCGGGTGCTGAAGGGATTCATGTGATGCCTGGGACAAGAACATCTGCGACATGCTATCCAGCGCAGGTAGGCGATCGGTCGCCTCGGAGATCGTCGCATTCAATTCGAGAATCAGCCCTGTCTTGTGCAGGGCTTTTCCGCGCGCTACACTCTGAGTGCGATGCCTTTCGAGTTGATCCGCTTGCTGCAGATGCAGCAGAGCTCGCTGAGTAGATGGGTCGAGGGCTGATGGGCGGCAGCGGTGAGGACATGCCTTCCCAGTTCTCACACATACAGACAGAGACACAGACACGGCCTGTTGGCACCGGAATGTATCAGGCCTTCCTTGCAAGTCTGGAGGCTTCCAGCACCATGAGCGGGCACAGAGTCACGAAAATGCGACCATAGCTTCACCAACGAGAGCCACTCTGCTGCGGTCAGGGAGCTACACGCAGCTACACGATCGATACCACTGCGTTACCGTGCATCGTGCACGAATTGCCAACAAGCCATGATGGGACGGGCCCCACGGCACGGAGTCGAGGGTGCGGCAGCTGTGTCTGAAATAAGTTTGTGGTGGGCCTTGGATCAGGCGCAGCTACCCCCTGGTCCCAGGAAAAATTGCAGGCTTCCCGCCATTTTCTTGTCGTTCATGCCCGGCTTCATCTCCATGAAGGTGTAGATCTGGCGATAGGGAGAGTTAGACTGCTAGACTCTGCAGCCGACGGCTGCCGTCTAATAACATGCACAAGCTTACGAAGGACTCGCTCCAGTCGCCGCCCCAAAACCATCCCTTGCCCTTCTTGTTCTTGTGAAGCGGCATGGTCCTGTGAACGCACTTGGCTACGGCATGCTGCGAGATTTAACCACGTAAGGTCACGACACGTCTGCTGTTGGTTCGGCGACGCCTCGCCGACGAAGCAGCGCTGAAGCTTGGACAAGCGGCAAGAGCCCGTCGCACCTATGAACTCCCATGCGTCGGAAGGCTTCGTAACGATCTTGACCTGAGTCATCGTATTCCAAAGCGAAGATAGCACCCACGTCTACACGAGTCTACTTGGTCGATCCCATCAGATCTCTCCGCCTCCCAGTAGGAGCGGCCGGACTGAGGGATCTCCTGATCTCCCAACACCTTCGGAAAAAAGAGCCGTTGCTTTCGGTCAAGCATGGCATAGTGCAGACGAGGTGGCCGTGTTGTAGTGTCCGGAGAGAAAGCTGCCTTCCGTGGAGACTCGGTAGGCATTGTCCTCATTCGGCTTCGTCTGCGATGACTTCACTGCGACTCGCTCTTCGGTCCTTCTGAGCTGTCAGGAGTCCCTTGTGATCCTCCGAGGAGCTGAGGCCGAAGGTGTAGCCCGCCTGGCGAGCCAATTCAGCTCGCGCTCTTGCGACTCTTGCGAAAGGCCCTCCATGTCAATGTCACGCCTTGCGCGCGACGACGCTGCGGTCGCTGCGACCCAGTCCTGCTTGCCCCAAGAGACCAGCACGTGACGTCTGCAAGGCTCGTCGCCAGCATCGCCGCCTCGCCCGCTCGCAGCGAGGAAGCTCCGGGCAGTGCCGTACCTCCACGCAGACCAGGACAGTCAGGACACGACGAACACGAGCCGCGAGCCCCGCGAGCCGGGGATCCGACCAGGCTGCAGCCCCGCAAACCGCCAAGACCTCGCAGCAGCGCATGCGCACCACACGGCTGCCGTGGTAGGGTGGCGCAGGACCGAGTCCGGTACTGCCAAGATGACTCTATGCTGCCTGCGAGCAGCATGGCCCTGGCAGGGCCTCACAAAGCAAAGCACACAGCGAGGACTCCTGGAAAGGCCTGTCCTGTAGAGCCCACTGCGACTCTGACATCTCAGTAGTCTTAGCACATAGCCGAGGCCCATTGACAGCCATGGTGTCGAGGGCCAGATGGCCACGGACGCTGAGCCCAAAGATCGTGCGCCGAACACGTTCACGCAAATACATGCAACCCTTTCCAAGCTTTCACACCGTACGTCCTAGATCTAGGGCAGGAGCACGATTCAATTTAACAGATCACTGCATGCAGTGAACAAGGTTCCCGCTGCAACCGGACTTGGCGAGCGCGACAATGCCTGCACGTGCGCATAGACCTGATGGCAATGTGAGCTGCCAGTCTCCACGACGTCGGAGGACCCACAAAAGCAAAAACCGAATGTAACGCCTCTGGTGCTCTCAGTGGCACCGTCGCCCGCGCGGGCAACGGAGCCTTAAGGTCATCGAAAGCAAAACAAAAAGCATCCTTGTTCAAGATTTTCTGGGAAGCGGACTGCATGCATTGTCGGCATTGCCATTTGGATAGGCGAGCCCAGTGTTGCTCTGGCATGCCTTCGTTCCCAGCTGCCAGCTTGTGGTGACAGCTCTTCCGGTTCGTTTCTCGGCCAGGCACACTGGCATCGGGACTGGCGCCGAAAGCCTCCAGTGTGCGCGTGTCGAGACTTCCCAATGCGAAAGGCCGCATCGACCGTTAACCATCTGCACAAAAAAAAAAAAGGGCCGCGCTGTGCCACAGCCGGGTATTCCGTCGCCGCCAAGGCCTCCACGCGGGCAAGTCCCGAGTGCATGAAGACGCTGCAAATGCGATTGCAAACCGGGGCCTCAATCGCCTGCTGTCTCTCGGCCAGCACGCGATGCCACTCGCCTTGCTCACACTTATCTGGGCCCGAAGGCCAGGAAGATATCTGGCCTGCGATTCTCTCCAGGTCGTTGTCCAGCCGCTCGCGCCTCGATCGGGTCCCACGCCGCAAAGATTTAAAGTGCGAGAGGCCTCAGGCTGCAGCTGCAGCAAGAGGCGCTCACGTTCGTCCAACGCCTGCAGAGCCCGCTCTGCAAAACACGCAAAGCACGCAAAACGCCTTACGCCGACTCTTCTCGGCTCCCGAACCTGCCTCGGCCTCTCCGAGCTCACACTCTGGTCGCGGCAGCGTCTCTGGTTCCGGCAACAGCTCCAACTCGGGCTCCTGAACCTTGGCCTCCAAGGCCTCCGGACAGCGCACGGACGGCACGGACCGCATGTGGGGATTTCTGGGCGCCTCCTTGATCCCGTCACCCTCCTCGCCCGCACCGGCGTCAGCCCCGGCGCCCACCGGTGCCTGCACTAAAAACCAAGAACTGGACTCCTCCATCATCCTCTCCGCGCCTTATGCGGCTCCTCGTCGATCTCTTCCGGCTCGGAAGCTAGAGGTGCGAAAAGGGAGGCCGGCTCTTCCGGAGCACTTCGTTCCGGTTCTGCCTCAGAAACGTATGTCAAGGGGAGCCGGTGACGCCTATAACCAACCGATTCAACCGTGCCTCCACGCCAACCCAGGCCCGCAATGCTTGGCCCAGATCCTGCGCCTCGCGGCGCAGCACCGCCGCTGCCTCTCGCATGACTGGATGAATTTTTGGGTTAGTATGATGAACCTTCTATGAAAGGGCACCCCGCCTCCAAAATCTCTGCCCTCTCGGCAGATTTCGCTGTCATGTCCTGGGCAGATCGTCTTGGTGCAGGAAGTCGGCTGGTTTTTGTCGGCTCGACACGGTCCTCCCAGGAGACATCGATCGGAGCCGAGCTGACTGACGAATTTGCAAAGTCCGCATTGGGATCGTGATCCTCGGAGTTTGCATGGGACGGTCTTCTCCTGCCATTCTTCCAGTCGGGGCTTTCCGGCGAACAGCTGCCAGGTGGTCTGCGGGAAGGATGCTTCTCCAAGTCCCTGTCCGGGCTCCCATGCGACCGAATCAGCGACCGGGCTGCATACCCGGTAAACCCGGGCTGCGTCTCGGAGCGCAGCGGGCTTTCCGGTGTGCAAGGTGTAGGAGGTGGCGGCTCGGCCCCGAGTTGCGGCTTTCGCAGCTTGGGCGCCAGGCCGCTTGGGGACCTCTGCCTCTGACTGCCCTGACTGCCTTTGCGTTCTCTAAAAGCCGGCGTCCCGGCCATGGCCTCCCGCGCGCGCCTGGCTGCGGCAGCCAAGGGCGACTCGCGCCTGGGAAAGGCCCGGCCCGAAGTGTTTGAGGGGCCGGCGGGACCAGGCCTCGCCTTGGTCTTTGCCTTGGCTTCCCTGGCCTCCCTCAACTTCGTAGAGCCCATAGCCATAGAGCCCGTGGAAGCGCCCAGGCCGCCGCTTGCCATTGACAGCGAATACATTTTGGACGGCTGCCCAGGCCGGACGATCATGGCCAAGGGCAGAAGACGGTCAATTACGAGTCTTACGTTGGGCGTCCCTCTGCTTTTCAAGGCCACTGTCTCTCGCGATACCCTTCGTGGTCACCGACATAGCTTGCACGACCGGAACACAGAATATACAAACGCCCTGCCGCCACGCTCTGCTGACCTACGCACGAGCTGTCCACTATCATGTCTCCCTGCCGCAGATCACCTGCTCAGCGATTTGCTTAGTCATCTAGCTGCCTTTCCTAAGTGCTTACCTACCCGGACCTACCCCTTCCTTTGGAGGCAGAAGCCACATTGAGCCACTTGCTGTCAGTGCGTGCAGGCGACCGTCGTGACGTCCGTGGACAGCTGGCCCGCTACTTGTAGCTTGGAGGGAATGGCAGGGCCTGAGTCAGCTCCGTCTGCAGTCGGCCTTCGGTGGACTTTGCGCGAGCAGCTTGGTCCTGCAGGGAGTGGCGCTATCCGCTATCTGCCTCTGTGAGCCACGCTTCCCTTGAAGGATGTCCTTCTGCCGGGTCTGCAGGCTCTGCAGTCGAGAAGCGGCTTCACTCTCAAGCTTCTTGGCTTCTGCTGCCTCTCCAAAAACGCGAAGTGTCGAGTCAGTCTTGACTGCACAATGAGACGCGTCCCAATCGATGCTGATGACACACTGTCACGATGAGCGGGGTTGAAACCTACCACAACCGAGAGCACCGAACTTTCTCTTCGTCTGCAAGAAGGTGCACCGCTGGCATCCTCTGGCTGTGGCTTCTTGTGGCTCTGTGGCCTCCAAGCTGAAAATGCAGCAGAACCTGCCGCTGCATACGTTGCTTGCAAGCGCTCACGCATGTCCCTTGGACTTTGGCCGCTGGGCAGGGATCCAGCATGAAGGCCCAGCGCCCAGAGCGCGCGCTTCGTCGGAGGCTTTGGAGACCAGCGAAACTCCGTCTTCGCGCTCTTCGAGGCCGCTCGCAGGCTCAGAGCTTCGACATCGGAACTTTTCCTGGTGCCTCGGCCTCGCCCTTCCGCCAGGCCTCCGCACGGAGAACCAAGGAGGACGGAGGCGGGTGAGAGAAGTGGGACGTGACCGAGAATCAGGCCATCGCATGCTGCATCCCAGAAAAGCCCTCGGTTGGAAACTCGGAGCCTCCCAGGGGCAGAGGGGCAGGAAGCTTTGGGGGGGGCGCTGAATGAGAAAAATCAAGGCCGGCCTTCGCTGAAGTCACAGACCTGCTCGAAGTTCCGGGCGATGTCCTCACCGGCGAAGCACTCGCACAAGAACCGATGTTGCGATCATCTGGCCTCCATGGTGAAGTCGCCTTTGAGCTGAACACCCTTCGAGCGTTGGAGCCTTACCTGTCATGTGCGTTGCACGCACAGCTGCACAGCTTATGCAGGCAAGGGAGGGACGCAAGACGCGCCTTGGAGATCCAATTTCCGCCGAGCTCGTACAAGCCGCCTGACTCCGGGCAGTCCTCGTGGCACCTGCAGATTAGTTCAGCATGCGACAGTTATGAACAGTGAGTAAAACTGCTTCGACGATGTTCAAACACGGAATCAGGCCATCAGCACAAGTCGTGCTTTCTCCATCACATCATCACTGATGATAGCCCGTGATATAAACTGAGCTTCCAATCACATCTTGGTGCAGCATCTGAGCTCCGAACAGGAAGGCTATGAATTTGGCGGCAGACGAAGCGGGCAAAGCCTGTGCAAGAATCCAACAGCTGAATCGAAGACAAAAAATGTTCTCACTGAACGCAACCTGCAGCATTTCGGGAGACATCACAGTCTGCCTGGAGCGCATCTCTGTAGAAAACAAAGGACCGAGCGAACCCAAGAAAGGCTGAGGTGAGGGCGACATTCGGGAGGCTGCATACGGTGCTACCACGTTCACTTTGATCTGCTTCTTGGCACCTCATAATATAACAGTGACAGCAGTAACGTCACAGCAAAAGAAAAGAACCAATAGCCGAGGGCCGGCCTTCTGCAGCCAGCGACAAGCTGAAGCCCACGACGGCCCTTTGAGCAAGGCTTGGCCAACGTGGAAGGTGAAATCCTCTCTGTGGCAGCTGCCAGCCTCTTCATGGCCGTGTAGTTGGCTTGACCTGACCACTGCGTCCATAGTCACATCCGCGAAAATCCACAGGCGTGCTCTGCCGTTCCAGGGCCCTCGCCATAGTTACCATACAGCCCTACGGGGCTTGACACGTTCACCACGCGGCCATAAGAGTTCTTCTCCTCTGCCCACTCAACTGGAAAGGCAAAGCGGCAAACCTGCTGTGCTTTTTGGGGCCAGGGCCATATGAGGCCAGGCAGCGCGGGTGACTTTGAAGGCACCTCTCAGGTGGACCTGTGAAGAGACCAAGGCAGCGCAGGTAGGCGCAGGCATTCGCAGCTGGGAGGGCTGGGAGCGCCTGGTACACCATGTCCCAGTCCTGTCGTTAACAAGATGGAATTGAAAGCTACAGCTAAGAACTGTTTTGCAGCTCTATAGCGGGGCTGGTGAGAGGTGAGCCTTCTCCGACATCCTCTTGAAGGAAACATCCCTCAGAATCCCGGCGTTGTTGATGACAATGTCTACCCGACCGTACCTGACCACGAGGCACACAAACAATCAAGAGTGATAGAACAGGAGCGTTTGCAACTTTCATGCAGACTTCAACACAATCTAGCTGCTACGTAGATTTGCGGTTCAGTAAGCTGTTAACTATATAGGCCCAGGGTTGCTCTGAACTCGACGTGGTGTGGACCGGTCGGGCGCACGTATCCACGGCCAATTGGACTATCTTGTCCCCGTCCACAACGGAATCATAGCTGGCAACAGCCTCGCACAACTGAATATTGGCAGGTATGTCTTGATGAACGTGGTGCTCCAGCCTCTCCACCTGCTTGCTTGATCTCAGCTACGACCGCATCCTGGCTGCAGTTACAAGCCGCGCCGGCCAAGAGGCTTCATTGAGTAGCCGACCGCTGCAGAACTGGAACTCCCCGTACCAGTTGTTGTGCCTAAGGAATGCTTCAAGCCACGTCTGGGCAGGGAAACAATGGCCTCAATCCGCAGACCCTCTTTCGGGGGATCTTTCCCGGCTGCCGTATTAGATACCACGTGCCTTCATGCCCCATCGGTGCTCGAGACCCTTGGGTTGGCGCTTAAAGCTGGACCCTGCAGTCCATGCGCAAAGCCCGGAATCACCAAACAACCCAAAAGCAAACGAAAATTTGCGTCATCATCAGCAGCAGCAGATCCCTTGCCCAGTCACCGACACACGCGCAACCAACTACAACTGCCCCGCCTTGCTTGTGCAACCCACCGGCTTGCACATACTTGCTCAGTACCGCACCACCCAGATCGTTGACCACCACCTTCGACAAAGCGCTGGTGGTGACAACAACCCCTCTTTCACTACGCAATGGGGACCGGCGACCTGCCTTTGCGCCTCGCAGCGCGAGAAGAAGCGCATATTCCTCTGCAGCCCAGAGAGCTCCGACATGTCACAGAGACTTGGATCGAAAGGGAAAGAGGGAGCAGTCCTTGCCTTGCCGAGACCATTGCCCGCGCCTGTGACAATGGCCACCTCCCAATGCCGGGATTCCGGGATGCTGCGGACGCAAGAAACCAGAAGAGTTCTTGTGAGTTCTTGTGGGCAGCACCTTGCCGTCAAAGCGCAGTGCCATGGCGCACAAGATTCTGGGCTACGACAGGACCATTGCTCAGCTGCCCGTTCGATTCCAGTTTGTGGCTTACAAATTTGATCGGCGCGCAAAACTTAGCGGCAACTCCGCATCTCTGTCGTCATCATTGAGCTGTAACGTGCCGGAGAGTCTTGAGCAAGAAAGCACGAACTGCACAGAAGCTAGTGCAAACTCAATGTAGGCTGACAAAAAACAACGAAAACACACGATGAAAGTCTAAGCCAGCAACCTGCCTTCTCTCTCGTTTGGCTCGCGGTCTTCTCAAGATTGGGCCGTGCCTGCCCGTGAGCTACGAGCTAGGAAGAGGAGGACAGGAGTCAGGAGTCACTGGAGACTGGAGGCCCAATGAGGCCCAGGCGTTGGAGCGTAGGGCCTGGAGCTCTCTCCTCGGATGCTCGAAAGAGCGTGGCCAGTGGTGTCGAGTCATGGAGTCTGGAAGAAGTGGCCCTGTAGAGCAGCTTCCCCGTCCATGCCGGCCAAGCGTCTTTACCTCGGACTTTGAGCTCTCAATGCTCTTCTCCGCATTCTCCAAGTCCTGAACATATGCAATGGATCAGCGGACCGTCCATGCTTAAGCACTTGAGATTTGATGGGATTTCTGGAGATCCATGAGGCGACCTGTCAGGAACAGGATCCCGTTTTTGTCCATGTCAGGTGCAGCGGGCGAGGGTAGAGGAAGCTACGGTTCCAGATGCACTTGTTCCGCATGCTCTCCGAGCAGTCCATGCACGGCGACCATCCTCTGGCACATGGCCGTGGCTGCGCTGCTATGACACTTCAAGAGAAGGTTGCCAGCAATTCATGGACAGCTCGCCAGCTGTGAGCAACTATCATTATCTAGCTATCTGCAGTCTGATCATCCACAAGGGCTTTGCTTGCGTCGAACCCTGGCTCAATGGCAGGACGGAAAATTGCAAGCCGCCATTTGGCCAGCTAAAGCAGGTCGTTCTAGATTCTAGCTCAAGTCGAACTAAGTGAGCCACCTATCGGCCGGCTTAGCGGCCCTCACGATTTCTGAGGTCCCAGCCCTGCGACAAATTGCAGCAAAGGAAAGACGAAGTTTGCATGGAAATAGGGTGCTCGATCCTCGCTGCTGCAGGTCTCTCGGTGGCTTTCCAAATACTCCTTGGCCGAATGAGCATGCAGCCACAATCAAAGAACCAGCCACTCTCCATACCCAGCAAAAAACACGTCCACAAAGTCAAGCGAAGATGCCAACGCCGGCTTCTTCCAAGATCGGAAGAAGCGATCGCCGCCGGGGCGAAGAAGCCACTGGAGGTAGTCCTTTTCAATTTGCTTTGAATACTGCACTGGAGATTCACTGGAGATATCATTCGGCACGGAGAGAGGGCCTGCTGCCCGGAGACTACCAGCCTCATGAAGTTCTCTTTTACGACGTCACCCAGCATTCCGTGGAAGACCTGGGTCATACTGGGAGCTTGCTATCCCTTTCCGTGACAAAACCGCACAGGCTGAGGTGTGGCAAACAGGAGCATTTGCACTGTCTGCGCTCTCAGCTCGTGGCCACTATGCACCGCGCGAGGAGAACGTACTCATTTGGGACTTCCGGCGAGACCAGTCCCACAGACGTTTTGGCCGCAATGCCTCGAGTTCACTGAGACTCAACAACGGCCCTGCAGACAGCTCCGGAGATGCCTAGCACTGCCGCGAGGAGAAGGTCAGAGTCGTAGAGCCTCAAGCGCCGTGAAGGCCGTGAAACTCCCTTCGCTCTGAACAAATACTGTGGTCCCCGAAGGCAACATCCGTCAAAAAGATTCAGTCGAAGGGCGATGCTGCAAGCGCCAACTGGTTCTGCGCCTCGGTGATATGCGCACCCTCCAACGTTCAAACATACGAAGTGGTACATGTGAGGACTCGGAGAATCTGAGGCTGCATGCTGCATCGAGCAGCATACTCCTGGGAGAGGGTAGGTGACAAAATCTACCACACCTTTTTCTTGCGTCTGTCGCAACGGCAGCTGCCACAAGCTGTACATGTCTCATGGTCATGGAATGCATGCAGAGGAAGAAGCGGTGGGTGCGATGGTTTCGGAACTTCCTGCCGTTTGCACGAACGCCGAAGTCTTTTGTGTTTGGTAGTGACTTGTCATGCATGCATATGTAAGCATTGCTTCGCGGAGTCTGAACAGACTCATTCGCACTATCCAATGCCACCATCGACGTTGCTCAAGCAATGGTGCACAAATCGAGAAGTGTACCGAGTTCTGGCAAGGGCCTCAGCTTGGAAGCTGGGTTTGGGTTTGTGGTGGTGGTGTTCAAGGCACCCGGTACCCTAGTCCCGAACCCTTCAGGGTCCTTCGGAGCTTGATTTGCAGATGGTGATCGGAAGTAGCGGTGATGCCTAGTGATTATGATGATGTACCGTATCAGATAAGACAGGCGTTGCAGCAACAGCAGCAACAACAGCAGCAGCCACCGGCGTTTAGCATCGTTACCGATAGCAGTCCGCAAAGACAGGTTATGACACGCCCAAACGCTGAAGCGCATGCAGAATCAGCCATTGAGCAAGGCTTTCATCTGCGGTTCGCAACGGCAATGTCTCTTCCATCAAGGCTACAGCTACAGCAGATGTTGCAAGTGCAAGCGCCAGAAGAGTTTCTGCATATGTTGAGATCAGACAGAACGAATACCCTTTCTGCCTTATCTTCTTTAGAGGATGTGCAGAGGAGGCTCGATGATCTCAACGGTGACATGCAGTTTCGGACAGAACGCTTGGCAGCATGGGTTTCTTCCATCATGGGGGAGGCAGATGCCACTCGACAGCATTTGGGAGCAGTAGGCCAGTCCATGCAAGACAGCGAGACTCTGTGGAAGCGGGCCGATGGCCAGTTCAAGGAGCTCATGACTCGTGTGGGTCAGTTGGAAGCGGCAATTAAGCATGAAAGCAGAGCGCAAGCCACGTTTGAAGCTGACATGAGCACGAAGGTGAACATGTTAGCTCAAGCTGTTCATGACTTGCAATCACAGTGGGCACGGGTGGACGCATCCGAACAAGCTCACGCAGAGCGCGCAAAAGCAATGAGTGAAGAAGTCGCAGGAGTACATGCACTGCTCGATGAAGCCAGTCATGCGCCCCTTACGACGGAGCAGAGAGAGCGCCTAGATGCCTTATGTCAGGCAGACGTCTTGACTAAGAGTGATGGTGCTCAAATTATACAGCAGATGCAGGATGTACGACGGGATCTTGACAAAACGATGGAGCATCTTGAATCTCATGTGCATGCTACTGTTGATCGCGATGCCCGGCTGAACAGAGCTCTTGATAGGCTGGAGATTACCACCAAGCTTCAAAGGCGCTGTGGAGATGAAAGTTTAAACCCTTAAACCAGTGTACTTGTTACAACCACGGCGCGAGCTTGGATTCTTTTCTCACTTGCTGCTCCGCTGTCGGGCTGTCTTGAGCCTACGTTTGACCTGCGGTGGAACACTGGATTCCTGTATGTAAATGGGCATGAGGGAAAATTGAACTATCTGTTACGCCCTCATCACGTACACAGCTTTGTCGTGTCACGTGATCCTTGTGAAACTTTTCCTACTTCTACCACAGTTTTCGCATGCTCCTGTGAGCTTCATCTTCTCTTCTCGCACGCTTCTTTGAGCACTTGTTGAACATCTTTATCCTTTTCTTCCTTTGGTCTTCATCCTCAATCTTCAGATGTCCTATAGCAGATTTGCGAATTTCCATTCCACACACGATTGGCATGGACTCACTCGGAAACTAAGTCACTGCTAAAATTGCGCACTCACTTTTTCTTCACGTCGCTTTTCGCGATGTAGTCCATTCTTGCACTTCGGCAATCTGGAAACTTCTGTCGGACTTTCTTTCACCAGTCCATTCTTGGCTTTTCAGCCTTGTAGACATTGACTTTTGAAACATTCGTGGTGCTCGTAGTGCTTTGACGTTGCCGTGGGACTTTCGTCCACGTGGCTTTTGCTTTTGTCGTTGCCGTGGGATCTTTCCATCCTCGTGGCTTTTCTCTCAAGCTTCTAAAGCTTTCTTGGTGAAACGTTTTGCCTTGGGCACTTTCGCCCTCACGCTTGTTGCTGGGCTGATTTCCAACCCTCACTTCTTTTCTGCTGGACGTCAGCAACGCCCTCACGGTTCCTTTGCTCTTGCTTTAAACCGTTGTTACATGTCACCTAGCCCCAAGGGCCCTTGGGTTGCTGCTTCTGTGCTATCCGGCGTTCCCGGACTAGCGGGTCTTGTCATTGTAGCACTTACGGCTTGGACTCGACGCCTGAGCCTTGACCTGTCTTCATCACTATTGTCGCTACGTGATCTGAACCTTAATCCATCACTTGTGTGTCCTCGCTGACGAAGTCTTGACCTTTCTTCGATCAATGTATCAAGACCTTGATCTTCCTCTTGTTGCAACTCTTCAAGTAGTGTCGGGCCAAGTTCTTCGGCTGCTTGTCGGCTTCCTGCGAGGTATGCCTCGTAAGTTAGGCGTGCTGCCCCTTCTAGCTCTTGCTGGCCCATAGTGTCCAGTGCATTCCTTCTTTCAGCAAACGTCATGCTATCCCACTGTTCTGCCGTAATTTCATCCGGCCTTTCATATAGCACATTTCTCACTGGCTGTTGAGTTTCTTCTTCTTCGTGGTACTCTTGTTCTCCTTCACTCTCGTTGGTGTCGTACCACTGCCGCCAAACACTTTCCGCGTGATCGCGAATGCACTCCACGCAACTATGATTTGTGTGGTTCCTTTTGTTGCGCGCGCAACGGCTTTCATTGCACCAAGTGCACATTGCGGTGCACACTTCTGTATTCTGCCGTCTTGTCGAACTTGAAGGTCTTTCACCGCGGCTTTCTCTGTCCTCTGGGTGGCATACCCAGCATGACCTGCATCCTTTATCTCTTGCAGTTTCGATAGACATTTCTTGTGTAGCCGGCGGCGGGCTCCACCATTTGCAAGACCGTTTATGATACACATGTCTTGTGGGGTAAACGTAGACTGGCTCACCAGTCTTCTTGAATTTCAACTTGTTGTACAAGCTCTTACACCCCTTCATCACTTGTTGTATGAGGAAGATTACTCCCATAACACTTAACGTGATCATCAGGATGTCCATCGCTTCCTCCATCCTTCTGCTTGTGTCTTCAACTCCTTGGTTCCCTTCGCTGTGGGCCGAAATGCCTGCGGTTGCGATTATTCCATGGATGTACAACATCCATACAACGGTACCCACATAAGCTCCTGAACTTTTCTTGTTCATCATTATTCCTTTTTCTTTTCTTTCTTTTGGCTTTTCTTTCTCTTCTTCTGCCTTCTCCGCAACTCTATCTGCTTCTGCTCGTACTTCTGCTCTTTCCTTGGCTGCTGCTTTCATCTCCTCCAGCTGCTGCAGCTTTTCATCCATGATCTCTCCTTGTTCTCTTATCTTTTCCTGGATGTCTTCAGGTATCCGAACAGTTCTTTGCTCCAACGCTGCGAAGTTAGCTTCCTTCGACTTCTTCAACCTTTCAGCCTCTTCTGCCAATTCTTCTGCAGTTTTCTTGAACGTCTCCAAATCTTCTTCCTTCTTGTCTTCAGGTGCTTCTTCTTCATCGTCCTTTTCTGCTGACTCGCTTTCTTTGGACTCATCGGACTCTGGATCCGACGCTGCTTCACTTTCTTCCTTTTTCTCTGGTTGCTCTTCTTTCTTCTTGTCAACCGACTTGACTTCATACCGCTGATTGAGAGCTTGCACCTCCTTCCAGAGGTCATCAGCAATTGGCCTTTTCGACCGTTCTGTTTTGAGCACTTTTTCGAGGTAAGTGGTAGCCTCGATGCTTCTGCTGCACTCCATGATCATATACTTGACTGCTTCATCGTCTGCCATTGCTCTTGTCCTATCTTCTTCTTTTTCTTCTTCTTTCAGGACTTCTTTCTTGAGCAAAATGGCTGCGCTTGCAACTTTATGCATAATCGCTGATATGAACATGCACAACAGTATGCAGACTACACTTGCGCTTCCCAGTCCTTGTTCACCTTCTTCACCGAATCTTCTTGCTTCAGCCAACGATAACAACACTGCGGTCGTAACCGTCTGGATAATCCTTGTAATCATCCTTTCATCGAATCTTGGAACACTTCTTGCTCTTGTCCTTCTCACTTCAGCTTCTTGTACTTCTTGATCACTTGGTGTCAAAAATTCACCTGTGTATCCTAAGCTTAGCATGTACTTGCGTATCTTCTCTCGTGTCAGGGATTTGGTCCCCAAGTCTGAGGGATTGTCCTTACCTGCTATTGCCTTTATGATAAGCTTCGGAATTCTTTGGATCCATAAAAGGTCTACTTGTAAATGGCGTGCTCTTCCTAAGCCTTTTCTTGAGATCAACTGTCTTGAGCTTGACGAATCACTGTATAACATCAGTCTTGGCTCAACTCCTAGGATTCTTGTCAGTAATCCTTTCAGGAATACACCTTCGCTTAAGATTGATGTCGCTGCGATTGTCTCAGCTTCGCAAGATGACAATGCTACGCTTTTCTGCCTCTTGCTTTGGAAATGAATCAGGTTTCCATTCACCATGATCACTCCGCATGAAACACTTTGCCTTGACTCTCGATCTGCTGCCCAATCACTGTCGCTTATCACTTCTATGAGCGCGGGAACTTTGTAGTTGTCCCTCTCGTCGTTTCCTTCATTGCTTCTGTTCTTCACTTCGAGGAAACTTTTTCCGGGATAACTTCCTTGGTGTACCAACGCTAGCTCTGGTGATCCCTTGAGATACTTTCCAACGTACCTTAGCAGTTCCATGTCTGCTTCAACGGGTGATGCGAGCTTTGTTGACAGCTTCTTCAAGACATACATGATATCTGGCCTCTCGGGCGCGAGATATAGTAGGATCCCTACTCCTTTTCTGAACGTGTGGTGATCCTCTGTACTCAGCGGTTCCATTCCACCTTCTTATGTTTGAAACGATCTTCCATTGTCCGCTGGACACGGTAGCTTCTTCGGATATGCTCCTTCCAACTTGAGCACTTCTACCAGTCCTTCGATGTACTTTGAGTTCATCGTGATCTCTACGTTTCCATTTCCCATTGACTTGAAACTTCTTTTCAGGAAACTCATCGATCCTTCATTCTCATCCATTGGTCCTTCAACTTTGATCTTCAATCCTTTGCTTCTTAGGAATTCGACCAAGTTCTTGAATTCTTCTTTTGATGCGTACAGCTCCATGTTATCTACATGACTCAGCACGATTATTCCGAATCCTTCTTTGTCTGGCATTCTTGAGAATAGTGCCGGGAGTCCACTATCACTCGTTAACCCGTACTCCTCCAGGTAACTTTTCAACTTCCCGAACCAAGCTGCACTTCCGATTCGTTGACCGGGCAACGTGAATCCCAGTTCATAGTATTCTCCATCGACTTCAACCACTGTTGGTTCTTCTTGTTCCACCATCAGGTAAGCATCTCCCACATCAATGCTTCCAAGTGTATATCCTTCTGAAGACGCGAACAGGGCTGATAGTAGCTTCACTGTGCTTGCTACACCGGTTGGCGAAAACAAACTTGCAACAATATCTGTATCACCTAACCACTTGAACTCTCTTGCTACCAATCGTCCTCTTCTTCTCCACTCTTTATCCCTGTGCCTCCAGTCATACACTATCTTTGTCGACAGAAACTTGTACTTTGAGATGTCTGTTCCTTCTGGCAACTTGTTCAGCACTTTCATCTTCTCAAGTCTTTCCAACTCGTGCTTCTTGGATACTCCTTCGACTTTCTCCATCTCTTCATCTGCTAACTTTGGTGGTCCGCTTTCAAAATCATTCGACCATTTTGGCATGTCTTCTGGTATCTCTTCCTCACCATCTGATTCTTGCCATTCTTCTTCTTCATCAAATTCAGCTTCCATCTCTTCAAACTCTTCTAGCTCGACTTCTTCATCATCGTGATACTGCGGGAGTTCCTTTCTTAGGAATGGTTCTATCTTCTTCACGCTTCTCATGTCGATCACTCTTCTTACTGAACTTGATGCATCTCCGACGGCGATAATTTTTTCTGGTCTCTCTTCAGCTTCCGTCGGTCCTTCATCCACTTTCTGTCTCACCGCTTCTGGCTGCTCGCCTTTTTCAAGGTTCCTCTTTGGCGATGCTGGCGGTGGATTTTCTCCTGTAATCAGCTCATCAGATTCATCACTTCTTTCACTTCTTCTTCTTGTGACTCCTTTTCCACGACTGCTTGAGCTGCTGCTTGTTGATCCAACATGTCCTTCACCTGGATCTTCGTCCATGTCTTGTTCAGTCTCGCTTGGCGGATCTGATGCTTCTTGGCTTGGGCTGTAGTCTTTCAATTCATCTTCTTGTCCCTGGCTTCTTTCTCTTCTGGGAACAATCTCCGGCTTGTCACCAATTGCCATCTCGATTCCACTGTGCGGTGGCAATCTCTTCGTTGCTTTTCTTCCTACAAGTGTGTCTTGTGTGTAGTTCCACGGTGTTCCTGTTGCTTCTGCTAGCACTTCAACATCATACAGCGGCGTACACTGTCTTATCGTTCTGCTCTTGATGATTCCTTGTCTTGTGCTTATCAGATTCAGGTTGTTCACCGAGTCTTTTCCAACGAAGATTCCTTTTCTCCATGCTTCTCCCTTTTCCTTGACTTTTGGTACTGGCTTTGCCAATACAACGCTTCCCCATGGTGCTAATGTTCCCTTGTATTCTCTGTCGAATAGCACTTCAAAAGGTATCGATCCTTTCTTCACAACAAACCTATTCAGCAGGAATGCTGCATGTCTTGCTGCCCATGGATATAGCGTACTTTCCGAAGTAATCTTCACTTTCGCTTGCGATTCAACTCCATACACCAATGTCTTGGATAAGTTCCGAACTGATTGAACCCATCTTTCAACTTGCAATCCTTGGTGTTCATCTGGTGCTACATCTTGTATCTCTGTATCAAGATTCTTCATCTTCCGTATTCCTTGCACCTTCTTTCTCAGCGAAATCATTGCTGGTTCTGTGTCAGTTCTCAGAATGACCTTAGAATTCAACAGCATAAGCACTCTGCAGACTTCTTCAACAACGTATGCTGTCACTTCCTTTGTCGCTACTGGAATGACATGTACGAACTTTGTTGCTTCATCAACCATCACAAGTCCGATTGTCAATGCATCTTTGTTGTCTTTTGTGTTCTCTTCATCTCGAGTTCCAGTGAACTTGAAATCCATTGAAACTAACGATGCTTCATTCTTCTTCTCAGATACATCGAAGTTGTCTTCTCTTGATCTTGTTGCTTGGCAGCTTTCACACCAATCAGCTTTTGGTAGGTGTGTCAGTTCGTGCTTCTTTCTTTCTTCTTCAGTTGGCATCTCTGGTCTCTTTTCTCCTTTTGGTTCTCTTGTGAACTCTAGTTCCAGTCCTTTGGAGATTTCAACCAACTCCTTCATCTTGTTTGCTGATATGGCTTGTTTCAACCTTTGCCATATTTGAGACTTGCTTCCAGTCTTTCCTATCTTCAGGAATTCACATGCTGTTCTCATTTCCTTGAGTGAACTTTCTGGATTGAGTTCGACTCCTGCCACAATCATCGCTTCTTCCATCTTTTCTCCTAGACTTGGCAGTTGCTCTTCAATTTTCTTCCACTCTTTCATATCTTCTTCTGCAGGCGGTTCACTCGGAAACAGGTTCTCCATGGCTTCAGCTGCTTCCTTTTCCACTTGTTCTATATTCTTCTTTGTATCACTTCCTTCTTTGTGAACCTTCATCTCCACGTCTGCTGCTTCCACTTCTTTCTCTTGCTCTTTCTTTTTCTTCTTAGGGACTGTTCTTTCATAGTCACCATACTCTTCAAGTCCCTGGGACTTTCTCTCCAAGATCGTGATGATCACCGAGTTCTCTTCAACTGCGTCTATCGCAATCTCTTCTCGGTCTTCCCACTTTTAAGCGCACTCCACAAACTCCAGTTCGCTCCATACGATGTTGTCACCATCGTACCTCGATACCAAAGTAGTTCTGAACTTGAACGCTTTCACATCATCATGTGTGGGGTCATATGTTACATACTTGTCATAATCGATCCTTGCTGGCTTCCCATCTGACATGAAAAACCATCCTTGATGATACTTCATCTTCTCGAAGTCATCTTCCATCTGCTTGATCAATGTAAGCTTTCTCACTTGTGGTTCATCACTTTCAACCTTCACTTGAGCTCTGTAAATCTTGAGGTCTGTCACTGTTGAGTTTCTTGCAAACCTCACTGGCACTCTTGCTGAACCTTTCTTCAGGTAAGCATTGAACTGATCTAGGGGATCAAGCCCCCATCCAACTTTCCACAACTTGCCTACTGCAAATAGTGGTTGTGTCACATCTCCGAACACAGCTGAATCTCTCACCTTTATCACTCTTCCATCTGTTCTTTGGAATTCGAATGTGATGTTTGCTCTTGTTTCAGTGGTTCTTATTCTGTTGCCTTGAGCATCTTGAATGACCATTCTCAAAGCTGGGAACTCAACTGTTCCTAAGTCTTCGCTGTAGTAGCATAGCGGAAGTACATGACAATCCGCACCGCTATCTAGCACAACTTCAACGAGTTCTGAGTAGCTTGAGTTAATGGCTCTTACTAGATGCACTTCTGGTTCTTCATCATTCTGGACAGTGGCGCTTCTGACTTCTCTTCCAAAGAGTCTTTCTCTTTCTCTTGCATACTTGGCATTCTGCTTATCCACTTGCAGATCTTCATACCACTTGTGAAGTTCATCCTTCTCATAATCTTCTTCATCACTTTCATCAACCATGCTTGAAAGTAGTACAACTGTGTTGACCTTTACTGCTCTTGCAGCATAGTCCATCACCGTTTCTTCGAACATTCCTACAAGATCGACGTACTCTTCATCGTCGTCGAACACTTCTTCAATCACTGGCATAGGTGTTGTCACCAACCTACGCACTTGTTCGTTTCCTTTTGTTCCTTCCGGTGGCCTTGCTTGTGCCTGTGTAGAAGAACTTGGTTGCTCTTCATACCATTCTTCCTCGCCTGTCTCTTGGACGTTGCGAACTTTTCCTTTTCCTCCTTTTCCTTTTCCCTTTGGTGGCGACCAACACTCCGAAGAGTCATGTCCGGTCTTACCACAATAGAAACATACAGGTCCGTTGCGTCCACCTTTTCCTTTTCCTTTGTCACTTTCGTAGCCTTTTCCTTCGGCCTGCCTGATGCTCTTTCCACCTTTCTTTCCGTATCCTTTTCCAAAACCTCTTCCTTTTCCTTTTCCTCGAAGCGGCGAAGAGTCCGCGGCCCGTGGGCCTCGTCCAGCGTGCAGCTAATTACCGTGGGTTTCCCACGATCTTCCACCCCGTTTGGAGTGGGGATCGCCCTCAGGCGGAAAAAGGAGCTACGCCCTACGGGAGAGCGAGCTCTTCCCGGATGTGCTATAGGAGTGCAAGCACGTCCTGGGGAGTGTAACACGTCCCCGCCCTGAACTACGGCTCTACGGCAAAACTGACAGGGCTGCACATCGAGGAGTGCGAACACGTCCTCTTGCAGGGGTCAGGAGTGTGAACACGTCCTGAGAGGGAGATTGCCTCACCTCAAACCTCAGCCCTCCTTTTTGAAAGAGGCGAGGTATTCCGAGACTGCAATCACGTGGGATGCAGTCATGAGGTGCCCCTGCATGTGTTCCGGGGTGGGCACCCGGACACGGCATGCTATACACCAGAGCATGTCCTGGAGGCGCGCTGTCCTGCCTCAGTGTGACCCCTTTCGGCCGTGCTGGCGTGCAACTTGGCTGTGCCGGCCGGCACCCTTACGCAAAGGGGTTCATGGAGCGGCAGGGGTTCCGACTCCCTCGTGAGCCGGAGTGCTCCTAAGTTGAACCCGGTGCGCATATGCAGCCTTTCCAAGACATCCGCTGCCGTCGAATGGCTGCCGGAGCGGCATTCCGTATCGATACGCCAGATCCATTCCGCAGGAGGGAACGGATTGGGCGGCGCGGCCGCGGGGGTCGTTGCCGTGGGCACCCGCCGTCCCGTCCGTGCCGTAAAGGTACTCAGGGGCCAGCTGCGACACCGGTTTCTTCCTCGCTCTCCGGGCCACGCGTACCCGTGGAGCTGGGAGGCTTTGGCCGGAAAAAGGCCCCTGGTCCAGAGACTCTCGAAGGGGTACTTCTCCCTGAGCCGTGCCCAGTTGGCCGGTGCGGGTGGGGCGCGGCCCTTCCACCACAAGCACTCCGCGATGAGTTCCACCTTGCACAATGGGCACTTCTCACCGGGCCGGATCAACCGGGACCGCATGGCCCCCTGGTGGACCATATACGGAGGGCCCCTGCACGGGCGTTGCTAGTCCTGCCCTTTGTGAGGAGGCGTGGGACCGTGTGGTCGACACCCCGGTCAAGCGACTCGCAGCCAGTTTGCCTGCTGATGGCCTTGTGCCGCCTACGGTCGGCTAGGGCCATGCACGCCTTTATAGGTTGGTGAGCCAGGGGGTCCAGGGGGTTGAAGGCAACCTGGCGCTCTCCCACTGGCTGACCAGCCAGTATGGCCGGGCACAGGTCCGACGGGAAGAGCCATTGGTGAGGGGAGGAAGCCTCGACCCTCAATTCGAGCAGGTAGCCGATCATAGCGCCCACCGGTCCACAAATGATCTTCCACCGGTCCTTCCGCTGGAGCTGCTCCCAGAGGGAACGCCACGTACGCTCCAACTGCTCGCGGTCCGGCAAAGCACAAAGGACTTTGCCAAGGGCCGCCCAGTGCTGACCAATGATCGAGGTGCGCGGGTCTTTTGTCGGTGGGCCACCAAGCTCAAGCGCAACTTCCACACTGCCCGTCAGCACCCGCCTGGACACCTGCGCGGCCTGAAAGCGGATGCTCTGCATGACCTTGGGTGACACCCCTTGAGACTGGTGCCCCCAGTTTCCCGACGCCATGACGCTCATGGAGAAAAGCCGGGATCGGACCCGGAGGGCCGGCAAGCGGAGCGACTGGAGCTTCGCAAAGCGTCGGTTGGCCTTGAAGCGACGCGCTGCCGACTGGAAGGTAGTCCGGCGCCGCCCAGCAGCGGTTTCCATGCCAAGGTCCTTGGTGGTTTGGCGCACCGGGGGGTCACCCTTCCCCAGTTTACGGCGGAGTGCGCGTTCCGCCTCTGGCGAGCTAGCCAGGAAGTGTGTCTTGGAGGCAGACACCTCGTTGCCTTCCGCCTCCAACGCGTCGTGAAGACGGCGATAGAGGGTGACTATCCCGGCGGCGGCACGCTCAGGGGTTTTTTGGACGACATCGGCCGAGACGTCGTCCACCCAACACCCTACGTAATCCGCCAGGGAGCCCGCGCACGCAGCCCTGATGGGCTTTCCTATCGATAGTTTCGATAGGAGAGGAGCTAGCGGACAGCCCGCTACTATTCCTCTCGCCGCGAAAACGCATGGTGAGGCGACTGAGTCGGCGGTCACGATGCGACCGCCACGATAGGCTTGCATCCCTAAGTTGAGAAGAAGCGGCGGGAAGCCCCAATGGGCTGCTTCTTCGCACAACTTTTCGTGGCTTACGCGTTCATAAAAGGTGCTTAAATCGAAGAAAATGGTGCACCGATGCACTTTGTCTATCCGACAAGCTTCGTAGAGGAACGCGCGCCGCAGGGATGCATCGTGCGTGCTGCGGGATGGCAGGGCCGAATCCCACCAGAGGGATGCCCGGTTGGCCTCGATCCATGAGCTTGCAAGCTCCCAACGGCACTTTATGCCTAACTTCAGGAAGGTGGACATGAGGCCGATTGGCCTCTCCACCTTCTCGTTTTTAGGGAGCATTACGTACTGAGTGAAAGAAGCCTGATGAGGAAGGACGCCTTCCAGCTCCACCTCTCTCCACAGGTCGGCGAGGGTATGAACCTCCTCGATGGAGAGGGATTTCAGGAAGGGAACATCCCAACCATCCAGCCCGGGGGCTTTGCACGGCATCGAGCGGATGTACCGGTGCATCTGAGGCCCCGTGACCGCGGGAAGCAGCCTGGCTTGCTCCACCGCTTTCTGGCGAAGCTCCAGAAAAGAGGGGGCTGGTCTTCCCCGGGCTTGCCATAGAGTGGCCCAGTACTTGAGCCTCTCGTAGGGCCGGGACTCGGCTGAGACCTCCGTGAAGGGTCTTATGACATTGGTCTCAGCTTTGGAGAGGCAGCGAAAGAGCGGTCGCATGCCACGCCGGGTGCCGATCACGAGCCATTCGGCCACCGCGTCGGTCTCTGCCTTCCGGGCCCGTTGCTGCTCCTCGTCGCGGAGCTGGCGGACCACTGCAAGGGTTGACGGCCGGCCCTCTGCCGCCGAGCCAAGGGCGCAGAGGAAGTCTTGGGGAGAGGAGGCCTCGATCCCCTGCGCCTTAAGGTGGAGGGCGGTTGCCTCCACCGCCTCGGGAGGCATGTTGCCCACCAACGCCTCTATTCGCCGAAGGTGTTTCTTCGGGTGTTCCCAGAAAGCGGCCATTCGGCTCCAAAAAGCAGCGACGTGGCCCCTCCACGGGTAGGACCAGTCCTGCTGCATGAGGGGCTTGTGCTGGAGGGGGTTGTTTGTGCCGCGCCCTCCTTCGGTGGAGTAATGGCATGCCGCCATCCCAGAAGTGATGCCCGCGAAGCGGCAGGTCAGGGGGTCCGAACGGAGAGGTTGGGCCCCGATCATCCCAAGACCGGGAGCCACCCACGCCGGGTCGGCGGGAGCCGCCTCATCCCGCAAAGCCCCTTGGTAACCGGTGAGCTGAGGCAGCGCCACCAGTCCCTGTTGGACGGTGAGGGTGAAGGCAACAGCGGCGTGGGGCGCAAAGGGGACCTCCCACACCGTCTTAACGCTTGTCAAAGAAGCCAACGGCCGAGCTAACAGTGCGTAGTCGAGGGTATTGCCCGTGTTGATAGTCGGCCCATCCGGTGCAAGAAGGGCGCCCCCCTTCCTTTTCCTTTTGATCTTCCTCTGCCACCTTTTCCTTTTCCGTATCCTTTGCCCTTTCCTTTGTCTCTTCCTTTTCCATAAGGGCTTCCTTTTCCTCCTTTGTCACCTTTCCTTTTCCATCTCCTTTACCTTTTCTCATGTGCAATCTATCGAGTTCCATTGGAATTGGTCCTTGGTAAGCCTTGTTGCTTGAGTGTGACGTTGGGTCTGGAACACTCAGCGATCCTAAGATGTTCTCAGCTGACCATGTCTGATTGCTTCTTTCATATTGTAGCAGCTTTGCTCTTAACTCTTCATACGTGGTCTTATCAGTGATATCGACCATCACATGCTGCTTGAGGTGCTGTGGAATTCCTTTCAGCAGTGTACCAATCTTCAAGTTGTCATCACACTTCTGCCCTGAGAGCTTTTCGTACTCTGCTGTGAGCTTCTCGTATGTCAGGACGTAGTCCATCAACGATGCTCCCTTGCTCATGGCCGGGAATCCAACCAATGCTTGTGCCATTGCTAGACTCCTTGAACGAGATGTCGGCTCTAATTCAGCCGTCAACTTTCTCCACACTTCAAATCCGTTCATCCCGCTCACGCTTCTAAGCACTTTCAGAGGTCTGTTCTTCAAGTAACTGCTTAACACCGAGTAAAGCTTCGTTCCTCTGTTCACTCTTGTTTGATCACTGTTGAAGAATGCATTTGTCACCTCCGTTGTTATCACGGCTTCTTGTTCTTCTGCCGCATTTAAGTCTCTCAGGAATTCTTGGTCCATGAACGCTAAGAAGTTCTTGAACGTAAATGACCAGTCACTTCATTGTGACACTTCTTCTTCAATCGTCGCAGGATTGAATGCTTCCGGTGGCTTGAAGATCTTGCCTCCAGTATCAAAACTTACTGAGGCTGGCTGGCCTCCCGTAGGGGCTGCCTTCGGTGATGCTTGGGCTTTCGCCAGTGCATCCATTGCTGTTGTCAATTGCGCTTGCTGCATTGCTGTTCCTTGCGCAACTCTTGCCATAGCTTCTGTAGCTTGACCTAATGTAGTCATCAGCTGTTCCAACCTCACCTGTTGAGGGTTCGGTTGGGGCTGTGGCTGTTGAGCTTGTTGTTGCTCTTGCATCTTTCCAACACTTTGGCAGGTCCTTGTATATCTGGCTCAAGGTCTTTCACTTCCACGCTTTTCTCCGACTTTGCAAGGTGCTCTTGGCTTAGCCGTAACTCCTCGCTGTTCTCCGACAGGATGCTCTTGGTAAACCGTAACTTCCTGTTCCACACTTTTCACCTTTTCCAGCTCGTGGCTGGCTTCCCTGGATCTTTGCTTGATCAGCTGCTGGCCTTTGCCAACAGCTCCGCTACCATGAAAGTTTAAACCCTTAAACCAGTGTACTTGCTACAACCACGGCGCGAGCTTGGATTCTTTTCTCACTTGCTGCTCCGCTGTCGGGCTGTCTTGAGCCTACGTTTGACCTGCGGTGAAACACTGGATTCCTGTATGTAAATGGGCATGAGGGAAAATTGAACTATCTGTTAGGAGAGCTGGAGACAAACACGGCCGTGCTGATGAAGCACCTTGGCGATGACAAGGCGGCTCAACAGTTCACGGCATCTCGAAAGACCGAGCAGGCTCAAAGTCCTTTGATTGAGAATGCAGGACCTGTTCATCACATCATTGGCACTCCAGGTGTCCAACACGAGGTCGATGCAGCAGATGCTGCTGATGAGTGGTGGGACGCCCATGACGATAAACCGCTATCGTCGTGGACACAACCTCCAGGTTTGAGCTTCGCACCGTCGCAGCCGCCCCCACCAATACCCTCGAACTTAAGACAGATCCAGGGGTCACCCAAAAGCACGCAAGCAACATCTGATAAAGTTCCACATGCCGCTTTCAAACTGCTGAAGGATTGTCCAAAGCTGGACATTCAGAAGGGCGAATGTTGGGAAATCGGGATGAAGGTCAACCAGTGGAAGGCTGAGACAACGACAGTGTTGAGTGCCATCCATCGAGACTTCGGAACCTATTTCGAGCAGGTGTTCGCACAGGCAGCCGAGAGATACAAACAGAGACAGGTGACAGCATGTGAGTCCCCGATACCGGATGTTCCAAAGGGAATGGGTGATTGCGAGGTTCGTTTGTCGCTGACCTTATTGAAGGTGTTGCCTGTCAAGGTGAGACAACCAGTCCTTGAGCGACAGGATGGTCCTGTAGTGAGGTCGGTACTGCTCCTAGAGTCCCTTCATGAGACCGTGGCTCCAGGAGGAAGGGAAGAGATCACATCGTTGCAGAAGTTTCTGCGTTCTCTTCCGTCGGCGGCAAATGGACGAGGAATTCTCACGACTCTTAGGAGGTGGCAGTTGGCGACGGCGCGTGCAGCGTCATTGGAGCTACCACCGCAAGCACCAAACGAGGCACTGTCTGCAATCGAATCTCTTGTGAAAACTGTTGAGAAGGGTAACCCTCAGTTCTCCATGAAGCTGAACTTGTTGCGTTTACAGCAGGATGTGATTGTTACCACAAAATCTGGACTGGATAGGTTCATTCTGCGTGTGGAACAAGAAGCGCGTCGGCTATCAGCAGATGAGGACGTGCGCACTGCAGCGGGACATGGGAACAAGCAGCAGCATGATGATGAGTATGTGATTGCGAAGGCTAGTGGAAAGGGAAGCGAGAAGAGACCTTGTTGGTTTCATTCAACTCCAGAAGGGTGCTCACGTGGGCGAGATTGTCCATTTTCACATGACGGCCCGTCCGGGGCGGCAGGGCCTAAGGGCTCAAAGGGCAAAGGCAAAGGAAAGAAGGGCAAGGATCACGATCAGTCAACCGATGCAGCAGCAAAGGCTAAAGCAGAAGCCAAAGCGAAAGCAAAGGCTGCGGCCAAGGAAGCCAAGGCCAAAACCAAAGCCGAAGCCAAAGCAGCAGCAGACGCCAAGGCCAAAGCAGCTCCAGCTTCGTCGGCAGCGAAATCTGCAGCTGTTTGCACTCCTGACATACCATGTCTTGCAGGGGCATCGTCGCAGGGATCAGAGACACATGCGCGAGCGTGCATGATGCGACTAGGATCTCAGGGCAGTTCTGATGGGTCATTTTCCTCTCCATGTGATGTCTTATGGATGATCAGGCTAGGACGAGATGAGATGGAGCAGTATGGTCAGACTGGATCGGTTCCTAGTGCAGCTTGTTGGGAGCGTTTGCATCCTGACAACGAGTCGCAAGCGTTGGAATGGCAAGCATGGGAGTGTTTTCGGGACGGTATTACGCATCAGGAGCTCATCAGTGTGACCTTCACGGGACAGCGACTACATGTTGCAAACTATGTCAGAGCAGCATCCTGTGACTCAGATGCGGCACGTCTGCTGATAGAGTCATCGACAGCATCATGGTGGTGTGTCGTACGCGCGCAACATTGTGAGCCTGACCCAATCCCGGTAGGTATTGCCTTTCAATTTGCTGATGACCATGCTGTGGTTAGAGAGGTAACCACTGAGGCGGAGACATCGCCCGAAGAATCCAACCTCGAGGAGCTCGGGGATAACTCTGAGGAGGAGCCAGCGATTGGTACAGAGCCGGACCCTCTTCACGTCATGCTGGACATGATTGATGCCACACGGTATGCGAGGATCTTGAGTGCACTTGGAGTTGAAACCATAGAAGACTTGGATCTTATTCGAGAAGATGATTTAACAGATATCCCCGCAGTTCCTCGACGCAAGATCTTAGAAGCCTCCCAAGCCATCAATCGAGGTTACATTTTACTAGAGGAATTGCCGGATGTTTGGGCATGGGCTCATCGCAGAAACCAAGATGTCGAGCACCCGCTCTCAGAAGGGGAGCCGGATGCTGAACCTTTTGGGGCCAAGTTGGAATGCAGAGATGAGGGGCATGCCCAGGCATCACGAGATTCAGGAGCAAATGAAACCATTCGCCCGTGGCTTCCGACCATGAGCACTACAGGATGCAAGCAGACATCAGTCACCACAGCCAGTGGCGACCGGGTGGAGGCCTTAAGATCTCGTGACGGAGAGTTGTGCATTAGATCTTCCGATGACAGCCAAGAATGGCTTCTCAGCGTACGGCGTCTAGTTCAAGCTGGGGGCATGTTCTGTTGGGATGAATCGGGTGCTTTGTTGCGGTATTGGGATGAGGATCGGAAGCAGTACATGAAGGTGGTGTGTCAGGTCATAAATGGGCTTCCTTACATCACTTGGACAGATTTCAAGCCTATTCGCATCCTTCTATCTCGTAGGTACAAGAGGAAGGAATCCACAGCAGCAAGCGCCAAGGAAGATCCAGCAGATACTACATTACAACAGTTGCGGATGTGTGACACATGCACCCCAGAAGAACTAGCAGAGCAGACCTGGGCAGAGGAGGACGTGACCATCAATAAGTCGCGATCAGAGCTTGATGACGTTGAGCGTTCTGAAGCCAGGGCAAAGGAGATGTTATCCAGTGAACAAATCACCCGTGAAAATGTTTGGAACCTGGTTCAGGATGCTGGTCTCAAGGGTCAGCGGACGCGGACATCACTGCAGACTGATGGAGAGACGAGGCCTCGGATGTGGGTGTTCGGATACTTCGCGCACGGTGGAGTCGATGGACTCACTGCGCTAACGAGGGAACGACCGTATCTCACTCGAGTACTCTGCGAGCTGGTGAGGCGGGAGCTCCTTCACCACACTTTCACGAGCCTGGTTCTGGCAATCGATGCCACGCTCAAACCTCACCGTGATAGTTTCAATCATCCTGAGACTGAAGTGGGTCTTGTCGGCCTTACGGAGTTCAAGCACGGTGAACTGTGGATCGAGGATGTCGATGGCAATGTAAAGCGAAGAGTAACAGAACAGAAGGTCCTGGTTGGTCGCTTGCTTTCGGTTTCAGGAGCCGCAGTCACGTTCAATGGCAAGGCATGGCATGGAGCAGAAGCCCACCAAGGCATCCGCAGCGCGATTTCAGCATGTACGCCCAGTCGGTTCAGCAAGGCGAATCGCAACATCATCGCAAATCTCAGCGAGTTGGGATTCAAGATCCCGACACACGTGCAGTCAGTAGCAGCCTCGGCAGTTACAGCCAGCACAAATCCGAAAGCATTCAGTCGAGATGACGATGATGGTGATGATCATGCGATGTGTGAGTTTGAGCCGGACGGTCTTTGCGAGGTTTGTGGGGCTGTGTGTGGGTTTCAGGTTGAGCCCGCGCCAGAGCCTTCGTGTGATGAGCCATGGCCTGTCGCGTGCACAATCGTTACTGACGAGTCTGGTCCTGTATCGTCTTTTCAGGAAAGGGCACGATCTCAAGCACTCAATCGGCTGTCGCAGCAATGCAGTACAGGCCTTTACGAGCGCAGATGCCCCAAGTGTTTGGAGGCCCACGGTCACAAGCGCAAATGTCGGCGGCTGGACCCGAGTGATGTTTCCAAGGGCACTTTGTCCATGGACTTGTCAGGTCCTCATCCAACTGCATTCTCAGGCCATCGCTACTTTCTTGTTGCGAACTTGTGCACAGGCGGGGAATTCCCAGACATACCGTTCGTGCGTTTGTTGCAAACAAAGAAAACCGAGGAAGTAGCTCAAGCTTTGAGTTCAATCATGTGCCAGATCGTGTCGCTCAGTCAGGGTGTCCCGGAAGTGTTCCGGATACATTCGGATGCCGGCAAAGAGTTTGTCGGCAAGGCGTTTATTACAGAAGTCCAGCGATTGAGTCTTTGGCCAACCACAAGTGTTCCATACTCTCCCCAACAAAACGGAAAAGCAGAGAGGCTGGTAGGATTGATCAAGTCTGCAGCGGCTTCGCTGCTGCTGCACGGTAGGCTGCCCTTGAAACTCTGGAGCGAAGCAGTTCTCGAGGCATGCTTCCTACGACGCCAGAAATCTTTGCAGCTGCCATTGCCAGCTGATCGCCCGAAGATGGGCGACACTGTGCTTGTCAGGCGACCTGCAACGGTAGCAGAGGCTTTCGAGCCTAAGGCCGAGGAGGCCATTTTCCTTGCGAATGAGGAGCGGGCTCCAGGTGGGGCCCGGGTCATGGTAAAGCGCGGGGATAAGACTTCGGTTCGAATATGTTCGAATTGTTCGTCTTCCAGTGCTGAGTGATCAAGTTATGAAGCGCTGGAGGGTGGTCAAGGGACCTGCTGAGGGACAGATGGTATGGGTTTCCACTGAGGGGGATCTGAAGTGGGACGCCCCGCCAATCGACATGCTGAGGGTCGAGGAGGCCGCAGGCGACTTCATCAAGCCCGAAGCCGACGATGTTGTTGCCATGATGAAGTATAAGCTTGCGAACCCAGAGGGAGCTGAAGGAGCAGAGAAACTGTTTACCCTTTTTGGACATGGCTTCCTAGTTCACTCTTCGTATGACGCAGTACCGAGTGCAGTTGCTGCGCATGTGGAGGAATTGGATGTCAACCAGCGTCGCAACAAGGAGGCTAAGGACAAGTACTACATCTTGGCATATCGTCTCGAGGAGGAGATGAATGAGCATGAACGGACCTTAGCAATGCAGGCTCAGAGCACCGTGGAGATCGGCGAAACCGTGCCGCAGAGCATCCTGACTGGAAACGCCATATCGGAAGCAGAGCTGGAAAAATGGCTAACCGAGGGCGTGGGCACGGAACTTGAAAATCTTGCTAACAAGGATGTCTACGATGAGGTAGAGAAGAGCAAGGTTCCCGCAGGTGTGAAGCCGATACCCACAAAGCTAGTGTTGAAGCGCAAGCCGGTGAACAACATTGCCGATGAAGTTGAGGGCATCGCCTCAGCTGAGCACGCATCGTTGAGAAGTTGGCAGGCCAAGGCAAGGTTAGTGGCATGTGGAAATTGGGAGAAAGGGACAACACCACATGCTCCAGAGAACCAATCCTTGAACCCAGGAGCGGAAGCAATACGGATCGCAGCAAGCTTGTTGGCACGACACCAGGACTGGACAGGACTTGTGTTGGACATCAGCGCCGCGTTCCTCAACGCAAAGATCCAGGGCGAGGACGTGTACGTGTCCCCACCGCCAGCATTTGTAAAGCGCAACATCATTAGCGGATCAGTGCTCTGGAAGCTAAAGCGAGCCCTCTGCGGTTTACGCCGTAGCCCGAAGCTGTGGGAGCATGACAGAGATGCAGAGGTTGAGGCAAACAGGGTAGTTGGTCCCGATGGTCAGTGTCTGAAGTTGGTTCGCCTAGAGCCTGGAGTGTGGAAGGTGATCGACGAGTCGGATGTTGATCAAAACCCACGGCCTTGGTTGTTTTCTACGTAGACGATGGGCTTTTGGTGGGACCCCCAACCCTAGTTGCTGCACTGGCAAAGGCGTTCATGGAGTCTTGGACATTGAAGATTCAAGGCATGCTGTGCTCCAGGGATTTTGCAGAGCATGATGTGTTCACCTTCAGTGGTCTTGAGATCCCAGTACGAAGTGAGCTGACCTTCCTTGGGTGCAAGCTTAAGCGAGACGTAGCCGGTGTGTTCATTCATCAGACACATTGGTTGGAAGCTGAGCTTGTGAAGAGAGGGCTTTTGCACTTGAAGGGCAGCGCATCCTTGCCGGAGTTGCCAGAGGGCACTATCCTGCCGGATCCACGTGAAGCTAGCTTTGCAGAAGATTTGAAAACCGCGCAATCACACATTGGAAGCTTGATGTGGCTAGCACTCAAGAGCAGACCGGACGTCGCAGCAGTGACGGGCGGAATAGCGTGCATCGCAACGCTCAGTCCAACGAAGGCAGTCAAGTTGGCTGTAGGGGTATGGCGCTATCTGTTGTACACAAAGACATGTGGTCTGTGGTACCAGAATGCAACTGGAATGAGTGATCCGGTGCATTTCTATGGTGATGCATCGCTAGGAGTAGGCGCAAGTCGCAGCCGCACCGGTGCACTTGTCACATGGGGACAGCATGTCATCACATGGCGCTCGTGTCGACAATCCATCACGGCATGGAGCGCATTTGAAGCAGAAGTGGATGCTGGGGCAACAGCGCTGGAAATGAGCATCAAGGTACGAGAAACACTTGAACGGCTCACGACGCGCAGGCCGGCTGCGACTCTGTATGGAGACAATGCCGCGTGCCTCACCAACCTCTTGAAAGGACACCAAGATCACCAAGCTACGAGAACTAGGCATTTTGGCTTGAGCTGCAGCTGGGTTCGTGACCAGGCGGTCTCAGAGGGAATCGCTATCAAGTACATGAGCGGTACGGCGATTCCAGCGGATCCATTGACAAAGATTCTGGGGCGCAAGGCTCTGGAGCAAGCGAGGCCAAAGTTGTCTGTCGTTGACTCGCATGCATTGCGAGCGAAGTGCGAGACTCTGGACTAGACGAAGCTCTCGTTACAGAAGTCTGCCTGAACGACAGGTGGGTCATTGTGTCTCTCATGAGTTGCAATGCTCACCGAACGAGTTTTCTTCTTCGCTCCTAGTGTTTTTGTGGTAAATGCTGGAACTTTTGAGGGCAGCATTTCACCGTACACCATGACGGAGTGAAGGTAGGCAAGTTGCGTCTGGAACGCCCACTGGTTAGTACTCCGCTTGCTTATGCAATCGTCACTACACACTTTTGAGCAATTTTCCCTGTACAGCGAAATGTGAGGAGGAGTGTGTTTGGTAGTGACTTGTCATGCATGCATATGTAAGCATTGCTTCGCGGAGTCTGAACAGACTCATTCGCACTATCCAGTGCCACCATCGACGTGGCTCAAGCAATGGTGCACAAATCGAGAAGTGTACCGAGTTCTGGCAAGGGCCTCAGCTTGGAAGCTGGGTTTGGGTTTGTGGTGGTGGTGTTCAGGGCACCCGGTACCCTAGTCCCGAACCTTTCAGGGTCCTTCGGAGCTTGATTTGCAGATGGTGATCGGAAGTAGCGGTGATGCCTAGTGATTATGATGATGTACCGTATCAGATAAGACAGGCGTTGCAGCAACAGCAGCAACAACAGCAGCAGTCACCGGCGTTTAGCATCGTTACCGATAGCAGTCCGCAAACACATCTTTCAATGGCTCAGTTGTCTAGAACTGAAGCTGGCTTAGACTGGCATCCGTGGCCTAATCTGAAACTGGCTGACCTTGACCTGTCCGGCGCCCAAACGCAGTTGCTCTCGTTTTGCTAAGCCGTGAGGGGTTGGACACATGAAACAGGAGATGGCAGGCAGAAGACCCCAACACGGACACGCGGGTCGTGCCCTAGTGGGGAAGCCGGGTTTCGGCGATCCGCATGCACAGTGCACCTTTCCAAGCTCCGAAACCACTGAAGAGAGAAGAAGTGCGAGTTTCGTTCCGCTGGGGACGACTATAGCACTTGGGGACCGAACACGGCACGGGAGAACTACGGCGGAGCACCACCGGCACGACCAAAAGTTGGCGACCATGATCGGAGATGGTGAGAAGACTCGAGATTCAGTCATCCTGTCGAAACGTTATGTGTCGTGGCTTAGTGGCTTAGTCTCTCCAGGCTTTCTCTCCCCTCTTTTGCTCGGCGGTCTCCTTTTGGGCGGGCTCAGCTTGACGAGCTCAGCTTTGCTCTCCGCCATGAAGACATCGCTCACCCAGCCTACAGCGGGATCATTCACTCCAGGCTTCACCCGGCCAGGCCACGATGGTCTCCGGGCTATGTGCTCGTGGCGTGGATCTGGGCCGGGTCTGCATCAAGGTCCCACTTGGTGCTGGCAATTTTCACGAAGCCTGGGTGAAAGCAGACGAGGGCCTGGGGCTGTGTGAATCTTTTGCTTGTAAGTGGCGTCGGCCATTCTCATTCTGCACCCGGAGCTTGAAGGGATCATGAATGCCTTTGTGGTCAATACGGCATAATTTGCAGCATCATTAATAATTCTTGAGCGCGTCCTGGGACACGAACCAGTTGAATGCACAACATACTGCTGCAAGCTGGGTTTCAGATACACGCCGGGAAGAAGCTACGCAGGCATGAGTGAATCCACATGTCTGCCAAATTCGGGACTTTCTTGTCCAAATGCAGCACCACTACGCTACACTTGTGATGGTGCGCGACCACGGGAAGACCGGAACCAGCTGCAAGTTAAGCAGCCTTGCTGTGGAGTCACGCTTACCCGTACCGATATCTTTATGCATTGGACTGGTTGCCTGTGCTTATGCACCAGTTGTAATGATACTCAGTGAAGCTTATCGTCGCCCGACAAAAATGCTTGGCGCGGCGCGCATCTTGTGTCTACGGTGGCTAGCTGGCCCGACGGTTGGCTTGGATGTGCTTCCAAGATGCCCCACCAGACAAAGTTTTCTTCCTCCGTTTTGCTGATGCATCCTCAGACATCTCGCCGCTTCACTTCGTGCTTGGGGCATGATTTCGGCCAGGGTTCGTAATCACAGTGTGATGCCCAGATGCAACTAAGAAGCCTAACTGCCTCTTGCCATTGTCCTTCCACTTCGTGAGGTCTTCGACCTGCTTGTGCTCTCGGCGACCACTAGAAACCAGTGCATTAAAGGTTCAACAGGAAAGCCTGTGCCAACGGTGCTTCGGGCATCAGGACTGTGTCCTCGCAATATTTTCGGGTATCCATGGCTTGGACAATGACCTTCCGGGCCCGAGCGCTCCTCGGCCTTGCAGTCAAAGTTCAAGCCCAGGCCCATGTTGCGAGCTGCTTGGGAATAAGCCTCCAAGTTCGAGGAAGCGCGAAGAAGGCCCTCCCATCCTCCCCCCGAACGTTCCCGTGCAGGTGCCTGCTTGCGCGACGGCAAACCGCCTCAATTCCAAACCACTCGTTTCGAACAGTTGCTGCTCATTGCAATCTGCATGAAAGCAAGCAGGTTCCAAGTGGATATGAGATGACACACACACACACAAAGTCGCACTCTTGGGAGAAAGAGCTGGCAACCAAACAACCATCGAAAGTCGTCGGGAGCGCATGTAAGACTGTGCGAGCGAGAGGGCGCAACCAGTGGAGGCGTGCAAAATGAGCTGAAGGCATGCATCAACCAACACGGCACCTCTGGCCGAACAGGAGACTCTGAAAAACGACAACAGACATCTACACGTGCCGAAACCATTGAAGTCGGGCGGCAGCGGACAGCAGGGTCGGACACTTTCACCGTGACCTCGACGTTCTTCTTGTGCCTTCCCTCGGCTTGATCAGGCCCTAGATAGCCGACACCCTCCAGAATAGCTGCAGCCTGGCCACGCTCTTGAAGATCTTCCATCGCTGTGCAGGTTGCTTGGACAGCTGCTCTATGTCGCCTGTCTTTGTCTCCAGTTCCTGAGTTCGGGAGCAGAGCATCCGAGTTGGGCCTCGTGGGAAAGTGGAGAAGCTTTAAATGCATCAAGCTGTCTGCCAACGTGGTGTAGAGCTCCTTCCAAGAGCAGGTGGACTCTGACTGGCACTTCAACTCACGTCCGCCATGTCGCTTCGGTCCTGGCGCCCAGGATATTCCAAAACCACTCTCCACGTGGTTCCACCACTGAAGAACAGCCTGGCTCGGGTTGCAGCCCCTACATCCCGGACAAGTGCCAGCAAGTTCGAGCAAGGAAGACCTGTAGCCCAGTTCCTCGTTGTAGTATGCCACCCCGTAGGTGTAGCCCAGAAGCAATGCCTGTGCCCGTTCCTGTTCCTTCCGCTTCTTCCGCTCCAAAGGTTACGGACGCCAAGTGGCTGTTTGATTCTCATTCGCCTCATATATGGAGAATCCTTGCAAGGAGCTTCCAAGCAAAGAAGTTCTATCAGCAGTCACCCTCGCGGCTGTTGCCTGAGCGATGGTAGACGCCAGCGATTTCATCGGCGCCAGTCAGCTCCACGGACTGGCAGTCACTCCAGTCCTTCGGCGCAGTTACCGAAACAAGAACAAGCCTGTGCAAAGGACTCCAGAGCCTGCCAAGTTGAGTGCCCTTCCCCTCCTTCACCAAACTGCCCATGTGAGAGTACAGGTTGGCCAGCTTGCAGTGGGTGTCATCATCCTTCAAGATTCTTCCGGCGAGTTAGGCAAAAGTCCGTGTCCGTGTCCTCTTGCAGCCTGGCGGCCAACTGGCCCACGCCTCCCCAATCGATGAGGGTCACCGTGCGGCTCTCAGGTTCCCAGAACCTGAAAGAAGCCGCAAAGCCGAGCAGCAAAGGAGGCTCCCAAAGAAGCTTTCAGATCAGACACTGCTACCCGCTGGCGGCGCTGACTGCTGGCTGAGCAGCCAGTTGCCGTTGTGAGGATCCGATTGGAAGAAGCCATGCTTTACCACCATGTGGCCATACACCCTGAGCCGTGCTGCCCGGCGCTACACTGCTGTCAGAAGCTTTCAACAAAGATTCCCTCCATGGCATGCCGAGAATCATCAAGATTGCAGAGTAGACTCCCTGACGCCATTGCACAAGGGGCTCCATCTGACCATTGCCTGAAATGTGCAGATTGAAACCTCTGGAGAACTTGAAGCGCAGAGTAGCCACAAGCATATCGAAGCCAGGGGTCTATTCTCTAGGAAGTTCTTCAAGGGCGTGCCGGAAGCCAGCGACCTGAGGAAAACGAAAGAATGCTGCGCCTGCGAAAGCAGACCTAAACATGAGCTAAGGATCTGGATGAGAATGTACTTTGACGAAGTTGCCACCTGATTGTGGCAAGAACGCACTCTTGCAACCAACTGCTATGGCCACCAGCAAAGCTGGCACTGAAAACGAAATGTCACGAAGAATCCGATCCGAGGCGCAGCATTCGGAGTGGTGAGAGTGAGGCTCTTTGGACGAAGAGTGGGCTGATACATGCCTGGACACTTCTGTGCTCCAGTCAAGAGCATTCAGGAACGGTCGGGCCTTTGTTGATGTTCTCCGTAAATTCTGCAAGCATCTCCTTCCTGAGCTAAGAGAAATTCGAACAACAAGCCGCCGTTTCTCAACAAAGTGTCTGCTGCCCAGCGTCCCCCTCATGGTGAACTTCGCCTCATCCCTGACAGAGCAGGATATTTGGCCCTTGCAAATTGCCACAACTCCAGCAAGCCCTTGATTTGCGCCTCAAATCGAACCTGGCATTTCACGTTCGCAGCACAGAGTCTTCGCGGGCTCTAAGCCTCTAAAGCTGTCTGTCACTGTCAAGAAGCTCATCGAAGATGGATTTCTTCATGGGTGACAAGATTTTCCACATTACCGACAAGGAAGCATCCTTGGTTGCAGCCACACCCCCACTATCGGAACTGACACTCGCCTCGTCTTGTCCCTTGCGGAACTTTGCAAAGCACGAAAGATTGCAAAGCTTGGGCTATCTGCGTGCTATCTAGGCGGCCAGGCTGTCCTTGAAATTTGTGAAGAACTGTTCGAGCAAGTTCCAATCGTTCTTGTACTCTGCCTCGGTCTCCTGCATGGACACTGGCAAAGGCATGCCGATCAGCCCCAGGGTCAGTCTCCTCAAATACGGTTTTCACAATCACCACATCACCGTGGCCCTCGGGCAGCATGTTCTTGAACTCGTGGCGGGTTATTTTGTCCACGCCCTGCACGACAAGATTTGACTCAGCCACTGCTGCGGCTACTGGTGGAAGCGCCTCCCGGCTATCCCGCAATCGGAAGAGGTCCACTTGGCCCACGGAACCCGCACTCAAAGCCTGTTGGCGCAGAACTGTTTGATTTCAAGCACGCTAACCATGCCTTGGCTCGGGGCTGGGGTTGGGTTTCGCCTTTTGTGGCTGCGAAACACCAGTGAAAGTTTCTTTTGATTCTGCAATACAAAAGAGAAGGTGGCTGTGAACCTGAAGCATAACGTCTAGATGCTCTGACACCTTCAGAATATACTATAAGCTTGACCCACAGCAGACCATGCAGTTCACAAGCATGGGACGGGCGCCAGAGCTTGTACTTGCTCGGAATTCTAATGTGCTGGAAAAGGGAAACAAACAAATCTGACGTGCTGGAAAAGGGAGCCTCTGAAACACCGGACGCCTTTAGGTTGCGCCTCCTTCTTGTCATAACTCTTGGAAGCTGTTGGCTTTGCGAAGCACTCATCCTACCCTTCAGCGCCAACATTGCCGCGCGAGTGTTTCGCTTGGGCTTGCTGGCATTAAGGTGTACGACGATCCCGGCTGCAAATGTACATACGTAGCGTGACGCAGGTGTTCGCATGCTGCTACTAGTTGCAGAAGCGCCGAAATCCGCCGCAGGTGGCAGACAAGTCCTGCTTCCCTTCCTTGGCAGGTGGAGCTCCATCCACTTCGAAGCTACGTAGTGGGCGCCCTTGCATCGAGCACAGCAGACCCTCCTCCACGAAAGGCCAGCGCAGCACAGGGGCATCTCGTGCACTGGGCTTTCGTAGAGGAGGGCCCGCTGTGCTATGCCCCAGAGGTGGTGACTTCGCTGGCAGCAGCGCTGCATTCGCAGCTCCGAGTATGTGGCTTAGTGCTGTAATCGCAAAAAGCCTTGGTGTGTCTTCTGGCAGAAAGTCTGGCAACTTCCGGGGGTCAAATGTAGCGCCGTTTGCTCCCCAAAACGGCCGGTGCTCCAGGATGTCTTGTCGACAACAAGAGGCCCTGCCTTGTCATGCTGCTTCATGCATGGTGAAACTAAATACCTTCGCAGCCGAAGCTGCGTGATTTGTCGGCGAGCTCATCTCGGAATGCGACTTTCGATGCCTAGAATCTAGAATCTAGAACGTCAAAGCATCTAACCAAGCCTAAATCCAATGCACGTATATAATATACATCTAACAGCGACGCAATCCAGCTGGTAGAGACCGCGTGCCGCACCAAACTTACCTCTTGCAGTGCATCCCTCCGATGCTGCACCACCAACAGTTGCGGCGCCTTCTCGTACTTGAGCAGCCTCAACAAAGGCACCGTCTGCTCAAAACCTGGGATGGAGATCTCCGGAGCGTGCTTCTCCCTCAGTGGATCCAAAGATGCATCCGAGGTTTTGTCTTACACCCTTGCATGACCTGCAGCACCAACATGTGATACTGGCATCTGGGTGTCCAACAGATAAGCCAAGGTTTCTTCTTCGCTTCTCGAGGGATTGGCGTTCTGAGTCTCCTGCGCTAGCTACAATAGTGCTTGCTGCTGCATTAGACGCGGACAAGTGTCAAACCGCGGGAGCGCGCAGCATGCACCGTTTCGACTGCTGATGAGCGTGGATTGGGCACCCGACAGAACGTGACTCATGAAGGCGACAATTTCTGGCTACCGGACTAGTTTCCCAGACTGCGCGACCCTCCCCGAGCGTGCTGATGTCTTAAACGTAGGCTGGCCAGGCCTTGAGCTTATTGCGGACGAAGTCATCTTTGACGAGATCTGGTCGCATGGCCAGGTTCTGCGACACCTCGGTCGCACTGGAAGCGCGTAAACTGTTCTACGTTACGCAGGGCTACGAAAGCCGAGGCACCTTGGGCAGCAGGCCACCCACTTCAAAAATGTTGTCCAACACCTCCTTTGCGCAAACCTCAGCACTACATAAATAGATCCTACTGACTTCTACACGACTACTCACAGCATCCCTAACTTGGCCAGGGCAACTAACTTGATCTGCAAATCCTCCGTGTTGGATGCTGCCTCCATGACAAGGAAGAGCCTGGATATCCTTGGCTGCCCAGCAGTCCGGCAAACTGTTACAGAACGTCCTCTGCAGTCACGGAGCCCCTTCAGCAGAACGGTAGTCCGTTCCAGCATTGCCTTCATTTCGTGGCTGCTGAAGTCAGTCCACTTCGCCTTGGTCGTCGCACCCACCTGTCCTGCTGTCACCGATGCCCAGCCCCAAGTTTCCGGCAACTTTTTCTTCCTTTGGCTCCTCCTTGCCGCCCCACAGAGCATTGACTCCTGCTTCAGGTGACGTGACTGAACCCAAGTTCGGGGACCAAACGGCCCGTCAAGTCCTCTGCTAACCCACTTCGCGACAGTGAAGACGGTGCCGCTTAGTCTCTGATGCTTGTTCATGGTGTCCTGAGATCCAGCCAAGCTCTTGCTTGCAGCGGCCAGACCACGAAGAAGAGCCCAGCCAAGCAACTATGAACCACTGCGCGGCTCCGATCTTCTCCATGGCGCCAGCATCATCATCCCAGAAAGTCCGGAGCCCGATCCTGGAATCTTACCGAGACATGGCAGTCCAAAGCCGGGCTCAGCAAAGCGCCGGGGCTCATCGACGCGTTTGCCGGCTTCGTCAGGGCAGCAACAGGGCACGCCCCGACTTCCTCCATGACCTGCAGCAGAAACTGGACTTCCAGATGGAAGCGGAGGCAGCAAATGAAACCTGCCTTCGCCTCGCTCGCCTCCTCAGCCTCCAGGTCTCAGAAAACTGAGAGAATCAACTCAGAGATTAGATCGTCAGGACGAGCTCTGCACATCCATGTGTCGTAATCGTGCCTTCTTGCTGGTCGCATAGCACCCCTTTGGTCTCTTCAAGGAGATGGTCTTTTTCAGTCTCTCCTGAAGTCGTATGCAGGTTACGCTTGTAACCTGTACCGTTGTACAGGTGACACTCAACGACAGGTCGACGTGATCCATGCTTCCGGGATCCTTTGGGAACTCGTAGCTGGAGATAAAGTGCTCGTCCAGCCAGGCACCAAGCGGTTCTCCGTCCGCCTGCATCTGCTGGACACAGTTTATCACAAAGCCAGCCATGAGCTCAGCCTTGATGTGGACCATGTTGTCGTCTTCTACTCTCGTACCCACGCACTCCATGCGGAAAAAGATCTTCTGGATGAAAGACTCATCCTGCGAGGATGCCAGGTTACCAACATGTAAGTGTCCCTGCGGTGACGCCCGAGCCCACGTTGTACACCGACGGATACCGCAAACCTCTAAACCATACGAGGGGCTGGTGTATTCGGCCTGGGGCCTACTTGCTGCTTCCAAACTGTCTCTTGCAGCCGTGCACAGCCGGTCCGAGAGTTTTTCTTTCACATCTTCCTCACCTCGGCCAGGAAACCATCGGCTGGCCGAAGGCCACTGCGGCTTTCTGAGACGACGGCTTTGGTTCGCGAGATCCTCAAAAGTTCTGCTCGCCCAGGTAATGGGGTCCCCCTGTGTCGCCAGGTACCAGCTCTCTTTGTCACCTCAACAGTCACGAAAGACACAGTCGGCCCGGAAATCACCTTGCAGCACCCAGCACCCATCTCTCAAGATGCCATTTCTCAGAAGAGCGGCTCTCCTTGTCCAAGCACCGATAGAGGAAGGAAGACAAATCGGCCTGCAGCATCATGCAGCACGCGTGCAGCATGCATGTAGCGCAGAACACAAAGTGTCAGAGGAGGCCTTTTTGAAGATCTTGCCTGTTGAACGACGGTCTTACAATTTACATGCCACCCCGGCAAGTCAGGTGCACTCGCAACTAAAATTGAGCAGAGAAACTAATCCGCACAGGAGCATGCCAGTAGTTCCTGCGAGGCACCACAGACGCGGCCAGGGCGTTTTGCACTTCTGGAATTTGCTTATCACGCCAGGAAGAAGCACACGACAGTTTGGACAACCCCTGTCGAGTAATGGATGTTCTGGTTCTTGATCAGAGAAGGCTTCATGCTCTTGACCAACCAATTGGGCAAAACCCGCTCCAATCCTGGCAAGACCAAGACCAGCTGCTTCCTCTTCAATGCGCAAGGCTTCACCCGGGATCCGAGACCCGGACCTTTGGAAATCTTGTGTGGAGGACGCAACCTTGGTGTTAGACATGCTGAAGAAAGGCGGCGCACCGGTCCTCGGCATCTGCCGCCAAGAAGCGGCAGCCAATCATAAATACCCTCGAACTTCTCCAGGCGCTCATAGCGCTGTTCCTCCTTTTCGAGGGATCCAACCTGTCCAAGTCTATTGAACACACAGACACACAGTCTCAAGTCGGCTCAAAGTCGCTGGCCTTCTTGCTGAGTTCAGATAGCTCTGTGGAGGTTGGATCTTCCTGCGCTTCTGGAACTGCAAGTCTCTTCACAGACATGCTAACATTGCTGCGATGGAGCCGGATGCCCCGTCGCCCTTGAGCATCCCAACGCCCTGGACGGCCTTTCGAAGAAGCGCAAGTCGATGCCGCTTCACCGCCAGCTCAGTGCGGAACTCCTTGGCGAAAGAGCAAACCTCGCGTCCCTGTGCTTCAGTCATCTTGACTGCGCTGCAGTTGGGACGCTGGTCGCACGAAGTGCACATACCGAGCTTCACAGCCACAGTACTCCTTCAGACAGTGCTGAAGTGGATATACAGAGATTCCGTGTCCTGACGGGGGCCCTGTCCTTGATGAAAGTCAACTTCGGGTTGCTTTTCTTGTAGCTATCCCTGTCCTTGGCAACTAGGCAGACTTGACTCTTGAAAACGCCGTGGCCGAAAGGGCGTCCAGGCCAAGGTTCCAGTTTCACTTCGTCCGGATGGCTGCCGGAAACCTCCGCGTTGCCGCGGATCAGCCAGCACTGCGCTTTTCCCTGCGCAACATCGGATCCCGGGATCCCTACAACTCGCCTCGAACTGTCTCACGAGCGAAGCTGCCATGGGGTCGCGGACGTGCTTACGATTTACGGTCTGTTCTCATCTCCTTCGTTTTCTTCCAGATAGGGAAAGGAGTGCAGCAGGGCAGAGGCTGTGCCGGCGAAAGGAGGCACTGCCACGTCGGAAGATCCGGGCCACGAGTATAAGTGCAACCGCCAAACAGGGCAGAAGCCAGGCCTTCTCGACCTTGTCGTTGAAGGGATTGCGAATGACGTAGCCCAGGCACCTGCCTCCGTCACTGTCCATGGCATAGTTCCTGAATTGATCAAACTCAGATTGCTGGCGCGAACACGTGTCAGAATCAAGGCGAGCATCGCGCTGCAGAAGTTCTCGCAATCTGCTATTCCAAGCGAGGCCTGCGGCACGACCTCAAAAAAGCTGTGCCGATGACGCAGATGACTCTTATGAAACTATTGAGCTGGGCAAAGTCCAAGCTGCAACGACCCGGAACGCGCTGGATCGCGCTTCGTGGGAACACGAAGACTTGAGCTCGTTGTTGGGACAAAGGGCAATCAAGCCTCAGAAAGGGAGCAGACAAGCACCCTGCAGATCTGAATGCCTGCCGGAAGCGATTATTAAATTATGCCTGGGTGCTCTTGAAAGGAGGACGACCAGACGGCACGGCGGAGGGGAAGGAGGAATACCTTGGTACAGAACATGCCGGTGGTGCCGATCGCTACTTGCTGCATAGCTGCTTTATCTCGGAGGCCTTGATTTCCGTTACACTGGTCTGTAACAACCTTGCTAGCTTCAACTGCACAGAAGGTTCGCATAGAAAACAAGCGACGGAGCAGACTGGGCTTTTGCAAAGCAGCCAGCAGTGAGGCATCATGAAACTCAAGCCCTTCAAGTCCAGGCAATTTCGGCCACATGCATCACACCCCACGACATTCCACTGAGCACAGGGCTGGCAGCGCATGGCATCTCTCAACGCCTCGCTTGTCCTGACTGTGCCGGTGCCGGAGAGCGCAAGCTTCCGACGGCACCGAACGACCTGGCCCGCCTTTCGGCCTGAAGAGACTCCAACATCCTCGCTGTCCTGACTTCATCCAGTCGAGGCCTTGGAGTTCTCAGATGGGGTTTTGGGGACTTCACACCCAACGATATCGGAATCTGCGGCCACCACTGGGTGTCGAAACGGTATGCAGAGACTGCATGCAAGGCCAGGAGTAATGAAATGCCTGGGGCAAGAGAAACAGCGGAGAGATGAACCTTCCTTGTTGGTCGGACCTCGGGCGACCAAGCCCATGTGCTGCATTGGTCGAGCAGGAAGTGTATCCTTAGCAGCGAGCTGTTGTGAGAGCCCTTCCTGGCCTTTCCCGGAAACTGCGGCCAAGCCACTAGCAGACTGGCAGTCCACACATGTGGAAAAGCTGTGGGCCGACACGGCAAGAGCAAGCTCTCCCACATCTCTATGCAACATCCCCAGACAATGAGACTTACATACTTACCAAGTCCATTTTGCGGTGCCTGAGAGTAGCAGCTAAGCAGTCTCAGCAATCTAAACTCTCTGCAGGCCCACCTTCTTTGCAGTGTTGGTCGCGCGCTTCTGGTCAACCAGGGAAGCCTTAAAGCGAACACAGCACTAGCCGAGCGGAACTCCCGCCATCTGGCCCGAGATAAAGGGAAAGAGAGACACGGAGAGACGGAGAGAGACAGAGAGATGGACACAAACAGGAAGACGGAAAGAAAAGACATAAAGAAAGAAAAAGACGGCGAGAGGGAGGGGAGAGAGAGAGAGAGAGAGAGAGAGCCAGCGAGAGCTCGATAGCTCGGGCCTCGATGACTTTCCTCTGCTTGTCCACGACAACCCTCTGATCTCGGAGCTGGTTCAGCTCCTACAAGTAGCGGTGTGTGGGCCAGCGCCCGAACATAAGGCATCTCCGGACCGATTCAGGAAGTCACCGGGAAGCGAATAATGCGTTTGCCTATGACTCTATGACTTAGGCAAAGGTGCGACTGACCCAGAACCGGCAGGAACCGGTTGTAGTGATCCTTGAGCTTGGCATCCTTGCTGGATCCTTTTGCTTTCTTGTACCTGGCCAGCCACAGCTGCAGCAAGGACCGCCATGGGAACACGAAGCTGGAGCATGGGAACGATTCTCTCGATAGGGATGATTCATAACCATCCTCAGGGCACTCCTCATCCACCTTCTTGATCTTGCTGTCCAAACCGGAAATTTGGTTGATCAGATCTCTGTCTTTGCCCTGCGAGTGATGAAGCAACCACTGCCCTCTCGACATGAAGATTTCGAGCTCTGGTGCGTAGCGAAGCCGCCTCTGCGTCCTTCTTTTTCTGGTCGACCTCTTGCAGGGCCTGGCGGAAGGTCCGGGACCGCAGCATCTGTCGACTTGTGAGAATAGCTTCAGGCTCCAGTGCACCTTGGAGTACTTCTCCTTCAATTTCAGCCTGCGCGTAGATGACTCGGCCAGCTCCTTGCATTCAGACACTTGCCATCTTGTCCTTGCTTCTTGGGAGGAACCCGCCCAAAGAAACCACATCGCCAACCCTGCCGAGGCACCACGTCGGCAGGCTTCTTCACCTGCCAAAGAAACCGGAATCTGTCATTCGAGTTGGAACTCACCCGACCTTGGCTGGCGCACTGGAGCTGCGAGGCTTCTTCGCCTGCGACAAGTGGCGCTCGGATCCTTGGGGCAAAAGGGAGATGCGTCGGCCTCGGCAGCTGCCTTTGCTTCCGCCGCCTGCTCAGCTTTGACACGTTGGCTTGGACGGGGCTGAAGCGAAACTTCCGGTGTGTTCCCCGTTTGGCAAGTCAGTACAGAAATCGAAGCTGAACCTGGAATGCATTGTCCTTCCCGGCACCTGTCCCGAAGCAGCATGGCACCTTCTTGGCATCTGCTGCTGCCTTCTCCTCTGCAGCTTTCTTCGCCTGGCATCACCGACATCCGCAAAAAAAATGGAATCTTTGCCAGCAGGCCACCGGGCATCATTCTCCCGGGAAGCAATGGCTGCTGTGCCAATTTTGAGGGAAATGCTGTTGCGGCCTCGGCAGCTGCTCTCTCTGCTTTGGCCTGCTCCTCACGCGCCTGCACTTGAATCTAGACCGCACGATGCGCGCAGAGGACGGCTGGAGGCTTCACTGCTGTCACAACCCTACTCGCTCACAATCGCCTGGTTACACCTTGAAGCCTGAACGAACAAAGTTCTCTCTCTCTCTCTCTCTCTCTCTCTCTGTCTCTCTCTCCCTCTTACTTCAGGGGCTTGCAGTAACCCGGCAGCAAAACGGGAAAATTGTGCATGTCCTCGATCCCGAACCGAACAACCCTCGCACGAACACTTCCTGTCATGCACATGTACACACTGACCTGTACCTACACTGACACGTTACGCTGCTCATGATACAACACTTCGAAAACAACCGCAGTGGTGCTCATGCTTCAACTCAAACTGTCTCATGCGAACTTCTTCCAGGGACATGTCCCGAACCAGCATGGCACCTTCTTGGCATCTGCTGCTGCCTTCTCCTCTGCAGCTTTCTTCGCCTGGCATCACCGACATCCGCAAAAAAAATGGAATCTTGGCCAACAGGCCACCGGGCATCATTCTCCCGGGAAGCAATGGCTGCTGTGCCAATTTTGAGGGAAATGCTGTTGCAGCCTCGGCAGCTGCTCTCTCTGCTTTGGCCTTCTCCTCGCGCGCCTGCATTTGAATCTAGACCACATCGACACCAACGATATCATCTCCGAACAACCAGGGCAGCCAAGAATGCGCGCAGAGGACAGCTGGAGGCTTCATTGCTGTCGCAAGCAAACTCACTCACAATCACCGAATTACACCGCTTTGGATTGTGAGAAAAAGGGCTTTGGGGTCGTGCTCTTCATTCCAGCTCTATCTCTCTCGCGCACGCTCTGGCTTTGTCTCTATCTCTCATATCTCGGGGGCTTACAGTAACCCGGCAGCAAAACGGGAAAAGGGTGCGTGTCCTCGATCCCGAACCTAACAACCCTCGCACGAAAACTTCATGACATGCACATGTACAGACTGACCTGCACCTACACTGACACGTTACGCTGCTCATGATACAACACTTCGAAAACAACCGCAGTGGTGCTCATGCTTCAACTCAAACTGTCTCATGCGAACTTCTTCCAGGGACATGTCCCGAACCAGCATGGCACCTTCTTGGCATCTGCTGCTGCCTTCTCCTCTGCAGCTTTCTTCGCCTGGCATCACCAAAATCCGCAAGGGAGTGACAAACAGGCCACAATCCCTGTGACAAAATGGATCCTAGCCAAATTCGAGGGAAATGCGCTGTGGCCTCGGCAGCGGATTTCTCCGCTTTGGCCTTCTCTTCCCTTGCCTGCGCTTGGACAGCTCCGATGAAATTCATAAGAGGCGGTGGATGTGCTGTCCTGGATCACCGGACAACGAGTCACAAGCTATCTGTCGCATAACACCAACCGGTGGGAACTCGCTTGAGCATGCAGCCGGGCCATATCACCACAGGACAACCGTTTACCCCGGTTGTCCCTACACACATGAATGTGTTTCACCACAAGTTCTCATGCGCACCTGCTTCGCTTCTGCTGCCGCCTTCTCCTCCGCGGCTTTTTTGGCCTGTACAAGATCATGTCAGCAGCGTTTTCGACAAACACCTCGGAAGGGCAGACACCAGCTGCTATTTTGTGCCAGGTCCGAAAATTTCGATTCATCGCGGTCAAGCAAGCCATGGAACTGATCAGATACCCTGCCCCTGGAGGACAAGTGAACTTCGTGCAACGTTGACAAGTTGACACGTGACCCATGCCATTGGCAAGTATGTGAGATTGCGTTGCATGTGCAAAGACTGATTCAGGTGGCTGTCATGACACGAGAGAATTCCCATCGTTCTAGCGGTTATGACATGTTGAGGTCGGAGATTGCTTTGTTGGTGTACCGACTGATTCCCAACGCCCTCCCCCCGGCCCCCCGCAGCAAATTGGACATGGTAACAAATCGTAAAACAACACCGCGGTTGGGAGGGGCAGAATCTCTCCCGCCAAGAATCCTGCACTCCATCAGCCCCCCGAACAAGAACTCATCAGATGTCCAGGTGCAGGTGATCATCCAACCCTCTCGAAAAAGTCTCGCAAGTCCTCATCTAGATCTATATAAGCCAGAATCTAAGCCATCCACACGAAGGGACCTCACGAAAGGTCAAGACCACGCAGGTCACCCTCATAATCAGTCTGGATAAGACTCAGGACATAGGGTGAACACGCCGTCTTGCCTCTGCCTCTTGCTTCTTCTTCTCTTCTTCTGCCTTGCGCTTGGCCGCCTCCTCTGCGCGCGCCTTCTCGGCTTCCTCCTTCTTCTTTGCCTCCTCCAGCTTCTTGGCCTCTGCCTCTTGCTTCTTCTTTTCTTCATCTGCCTTGCGCTTGGCGGCTTCCTCAGCGCGAGCCTTCTCGGCTTCCTCCTTCTTCTTTGCCTCCTCCAGCTTCTTGGCCTCAGCCTCTTGCTGCTTCTTCTCCAGTTCCGCCTGTCGCTTGGCCTTCGGCAGCACACACAAAAGTCTACGTGGTCTAGCGGTGGCTGCTTGCACTGAGCCTGCGTCTGTAAGAGCAACATCTGGTTCATTATATGCCCGGGCGAGAACATGCAAGGCTTCAGACAACTTGAAATTCAGTCGTGCGAGTGCAAAACCTGCTGGCAGCCGCAATCGTTTCATGAACTCCCATGCCGTGTGGCCTCCGCCTCCTTCTTCTTTGCCTCCTCCTCTGAATTGCGCTTGGCCGCCTGCTCTGCGCGCACCTTCTCGGCTTCCTCCTTCTTCTTTGCCTCCTCCAGCTTCTTGGCCTCTGCCTCTTGCTTCTTCTTCTCTTCCTCTGCCTTGCGCTTGGCGGCTTCCTCAGCGCGAGCCTTCTCGGCTTCCTCCTTCTTCTTTGCCTCCTCCAGCTTCTTGGCCTCAGCCTCCTGCTGCTTCTTCTCCAGTTCTGCTTGTCGCTTGGCCTTCAGCAGCACACACACACACACAAAAGTCTGCGTGGTCTAGCGGTGGCTGCTTGCGCGGGGCCTGCATCTATGAGAGCAGCATCTGATTCACTACATGCCCGGGCGAGAACATGCAAGGCTTCAGACAACTTGAAATTCAGTCGTGCGAGTGCAAATCCTGCAGGCAGCCGCAACCGTTGCATGAACTCCCATGCCGTGTGGCCTCCGCCTCCTTCTTCTTTGCCTCCTCCTCTGCCTTGCGCTTGCCCGCCTCCTCTGCGCGTGCCTTCTCGGCTTCCTCCTTCTTCTTTGCCTCCTCCAGCTTCTTGGCCTCTGCCTCTTGCTTCTTCTTCTCTTCCTCTGCCTTGCGCTTGGCGGCTTCCTCAGCACGCGCCTTCTCGGCTTCCTCCTTCTTCTTTGCCTCCTCCAGCTTCTTGGCCTCAGCCTCTTGCTGCTTCTTCTCCTGCTCTGCCTGTCGCTTGGCCTTCGGCAGCACACACAGAAGGTAACACCAGGAATGTGTTTATGAGAGCAGCAACATCTAATTCATCTGCATGCCCACAAGAGAATATGCGAAGCTTCAGACAACTTGAAAGTCAGTCGTGCGAGTGCAAAACCTGCTGGCAGCAGCAACGTTTCATGAACTCCCATGCCGTGTGGCCTCCGCCTCCTTCTTCTTTGCCTCCTCCTCTGCCTTGCGCTTGGCAGCTTCTTCGGCGCGGGCCTTTTCAGCCTCCTCCCTCTTCTTCGCCTCCTCCAGCTTCTTGGCCTCTGCCTCTTGCTTCTTCTTTTCCTCCTCTGCCTTGCGCTTGGCGGCTTCCTCTGCGCGAGCCTTCTCGGCTTCCTCCTTCTTCTTGGCCTCCTCCAGCTTCTTGGCCTCAGCCTCCTGCTGTTTCTTCTCCAGTTCTGCTTGTCGCTTGGCCTTCAGCAGCACACACACACACACACAACAGTCTGCGTGGCAGCTTGCGGCGGCAGGATCCAACACGTATACGCACATCTCACGGGGATCATCATTCATTCATAGGTTGGGGGCAGAAGATGTGGCCTTGCCAGTGAGACCGCAGCGGAATGTTCATTCTAAGCCTCTGTGCTAGATGACTGAGATGCGCTACGACTTCGCAGTGCCCTGTTCCAGGAAGAAGCTGCAATTCAAACCAATCATTGCTCGGCATGCAAGACTGTGCATGCATTCAAGATTCAAAGGACCCTGAACGGAATCGAGCTGAGGCTTCATGATGGTTGGCAAGCTGTCAGGTTCAAGACCGGAGAAACACATTCAATCAAACTTAATAGGCTGATCCAATGCGGACCCTGTTTAGAACTACCATTGGTGACATTGTAGACCAGCTGTAGATAATGCTTGCTGTCTAGAGTCTAGACAGCACTCTAGACGAACCGATTGGACTGCAAATCTGAAGAACTGTTGCGAACGAACTCCCTACCACGGTGGGTTTCCTCTATGGTGCTTCACATGTGGATTCAGAACTGGTGAAACGGCCGAACCGGCGCCCAGACATGTACCATCACACACACACACACACTTGACACATCGTGTCGCAGGTCTGATCTGTCGGTGCATACTGTCAGGGAAAGTCAGCAGCTGTCAGGGAAAGTCAGAGGCTGCACGGGAAAGTCAGAACATGCAATCAGAAGCATTACCATAGGATACACGCGAATCACTCATGTAACTGCACATGAAACTGCACATGAAACTGCACTGCACTCCTACCCGCAATCAACAGTTATGTAGTCGCAAGCTGCACAAATGTGCCCATGCCGACCACTGCAGGTACGTTTACCTGTCTCAATATCACGGAGCTTCGTTGGCAGAGGCCGTGAAATGAGACCCTCTGCCCCCTGCTGCTTAACTCACTCACATCTCTTGGAAACAGAGTTGGACACACACAAGCCCCAAGGGGCTCCTTGCAATGTTGACGGTCGTTGCGCGCTGTTTTATCTCACCGATTTTTCCATAGGAAAGTCTTATGCTCAAGAGATCTAGGAAAGAGGGCTACGAAACTTCAGGAAACGCAGTCTGTGCACTAAGTGCAATTCGACTTCGGCTTCTTCCGCATCAGCATCGAAGTACATGCAACACTGAGTTGCAGTTTGGTACGCAGCATTGGCCAATGACACGATACTCACTCGCAAACGCTCCTGTACTAGCTTTACCACAGCTCTCATCCACCTTTTTGACGGGCTGCCCAACATGGTGCAAGCCACGGCATTGATTTGGACAAAACGGATGGTGGTATGCAAAGACTGAAAGCCCATGGTCAACTCAACCGAGGAGGACAGCCGAAATCCCTGTACCCCACGTTGCAGGAACGTGTACGCCACCATGGTGTCGGTTATGGGTTGTGCCTCTTCTGGGTCATCATTTCGATCGAGGCGAGTAATGAATGTAATTCTGGCTCTGATCGGCAACACGTACGTCAAGATGTTCTCGAGCACGTCAGAAGCGGCCCAATCCATGTTGTTCAGAATCTACACAACTTTCAGAGTGCTTGATACAAAACTCTGTTACATGTCTGACAAACGCAGCTCCCAACACCGCAGCACTTGCATATCTCTGACATGTCACTCTGCACATTTCTTGCACTGCACTTGCACGAACCTCGCACGTCCCTTGCACATCACTTGCAATCCGCTTGCACATCCCTTGCTCGTCACTTCTCTTGACATGACGCAGAGGTGGACTCTTTTTATACCGTCACAACGAAATCAACCGGTTCAAGGGTTTGGGCAGTCGTTACAGGTTCAGTAAACCGAAGATGGCGAAAGTTTTGTACAAGCTGAAAGGTGTGTAACCTAGGCCACCAGCCGAACTTCTCCCAGAGCTGCATCGCGACGAGGTATTTGGCAACGTTGATGGAATCGTTGATTGATAGCTGGATGTGGAGAGTAATAGTCTCGTGTCCGGTTGCCCGACTGCAGACACGAACCCACATCCGAAAAATGTAGTCGCGGCTCGTACTCCAAGGCAGATTGGCTTCACGGGCCTTGCGCTTCATGTTGGGCAACCTACACAATTTCACTGGATGCCAAATGCTGCAACTCAAGACGGTTCATGCAGGAAGCTGATAATGCACAGCACGGCAGACGCGCACTCTTCAGTTTCTTCCACTGTCTTTGTGCGCTCTCTCACTTTCGGTCTAAAACGTACTGCACAAGTTTCAAAGTGGACGAAAAACGCTTCCTAGGGCCTTGCTTTTCTTTGGCAATGCGTTCTCCGTGCTGTCTCAAGAAATCGAGAATGAATTGAGCTCTGTTGTGAATGAAGAAATCGTCACCAAGCACTCTCGTGCCTTCCATTCTGCGGCGAAATTGGGTACTGGGTGCAGGACGAATCTTGATGCGCACACCATCAGACCCTTCATCAATCATACGAAGTTTGCGTTTCCGCGGTGGGTCCGTCTGCAACATGTTGGTGTGCTCTGCAGCGGGCTGCTTCGGCTTTGGGACATGAACTAGTCGACCAGAGGACATAGACGTAGACTGTCGGTCAGTGGATGATGACGCATTGATACTCTCATGATCAAGAGCAAAATCAGCCGAATCAGGTTCGCTGACCAAAGTAGCACCTGATGCCACATCTGCACGTCGATCATGTTCTTGGTCCGATACTGCAAGGTCTGACGAAAAGTCGGAAGAGTGTACGTCCGATACAGAGGCAACATCGCTCTCGAAACTGGACACCGACATAATGGAAAGCTACTTATACGTTCCGAATCTGTCTTGCACTGCAGAGTACCTTGAGGACGTGAATCAAGACAATGTCTGCAAACGCTCACAACACATGGTGCCGGCAGATCGCTTGTATAACCCTTGCACATCACTTGCACATCACTCGTCCCTTGCACATCCCTTGCAACACCCTTGCAGTGACACTGGCGCACAGACCCTTCTTTGCAACTGCTCACGTTTCACTCTGAGACTTCAATCTCTGCTGGGAGCGTTGGGGGCAACTCTGTTGATTCTTGCAGCTGAAGAGAATTAACACAATGGGAAGTCACAGATTGAAGAGAATGCAAATCCGTCAGCAAGTTGCCCACCACTTCGTTGGTCTTCTGAAGTTTCTGAAACAGTTCTGTGATGGCAGACATGACTTCTGCCACCTGAGTCTCAGTGTCCCTGATTTGTGTGGTGAGCACGTCGAGTTGGGCTTGTTGGATCTTTTGAACGGAGATGGCTTCTTCGAGAAAGTGACGAAATTCACCTCTGATTGTGATCAGCTCCTGTTGTGTGTAGGAAATCCAGCGTTGAAGAGGTGCCAACGGGTCACACGCTGAGTTGCTCGACATTAGTGCAATGGGACGACACTTGAGCAGGATGCTGCAACACTGTTCTGGTATGCAATACAACATGAATGAAATGATACTCACAGCACTTGCATCCAATGCACATTCTTTCCTCACTGCAGCACTCACATGCGTCACAGATACAAGCGAAATCCTGTCACTCCGGACATACTTAGCTGAGATCAGACGATTGACTGCGTCGAAATGGGCGTGATTCACGCCTTCTGGTAGGCATGGGTTTGGATCTGATCGGAGTACCTGACGTAGCTGAAGATGTAGGTGCAGCCGACGACGAAGCGGTACTCGACACCAAAGGAGGGTCAGACACACGATGCCCCAAGCTTCCTGGTGGTGCCGGGGGGGGAAAGACGGGAGCACTGGCACTGGGCGGGGGGAAATTGGGAGGGGGAAGAGGAGGAGGGAGGGGAGGGGGAGGGAGAGGGGGAGGGCCAGGGGGAGGCAGGGGGGGAGGTGTGGCACTGGAAGATGGGTTGTCACTCCCTGCAATCGGCGCACTCCTCATTGCTGGCTGAGGGGGTGGAGGTGCATAGGGATGGGATCTGCAATTGCCACTGGACGAACGTGATCCTGAAGCTCCACTACTGCTAGGACGTTCTTCACGTAGATTTGCTCTATCCCTCTCATCCAAACGACGCAACTCTTGCTGCAGCATTCTTTCTGTACCGTCACGCACAAAAGCTGTCAATTGAAGTACAAGGGCTTGACGAAGTTGAGGTCGTGATACAAAGTTGAGCAATCTCACACGCGCTGAATGAGTGAGCATTCTCAAGAACTCATCGATGCTAGGATCCGAAGGTGGCACCGTCGGCATGCTTGCTTGCACAGATGTTCTCGTCTCTTAGCCAAAAACACTGCGATGCTGACATCTGCAAGTCTCTCACACATGACGAACTCAAATCAAGACATGCTGCATGCATGTCCGCTGTCAACTATCAACTGATAACAGACCACTTTTACCGTTTCATCAACGCTTCACACAAGCGAAATGGGTATCCAAGGTTCGCTAACCACCGTACAAAAGTATGGACAGCTACTTCCGCTTGGCACGTTGGCCAAGTGTACTTACGGATGAGAGAAATTCTCGACTTCGCACCTGACACCAGCAATCGATCGCTACCTGCACTCATGGGATGTCGAACTTGCCAAAGGAACTTGGGCTGGAGATAGTAAATCGTTCGGTTTCGGACATCGATGTCAAATCCCAAAAAGTGACCATCACCGACAGCTTCAAGTACAATCGGAGAACCATAAAAGGTCTCTTGGCTGAAGACTTGAAAAGGCACTGTTTTATGCACTTCGGTGGGTGCAATCACCAGTCTATTGTCCACATATCTTGCAAGAAAAGTGGAAGGGAAACTCGAGATCTGCGGGAACGTTGCTGCCCAACCGAGCTCAGTCATCACCACTGGAAGGGAGGAGAGGACAGGGCTGATTTGGTTACCTATGGACGTGCCATCAACTTGCTTCCACACTCGATTCAACGCCACAAACAAGCCGCATTCGAAGCTGAGACGAACAATGGTGACCAAGTCGTATGGATCAATGGTCTTCCAATCAAAGTGCCGACGTATATTGGAAATCTTCCCATGAATGGAACGAAAATGTTTGCTCTTCTCATTAATGCAAACCGACAATTTGACATCAGGGTGTCTTGCAGTGAACATACGAACCAACATCTCCACTTCTTCCAGAATACGACTTTGAGGCACCGAGTTAAAGAACCCGACCAGATCGTCATTGAGCAGTTCGAGTTCAACTTCCAACGAACAATGCCTGAACACCTGATGAATATGATGCCAAATCTGTGGGACACTGCGTGACAGCGAACCAGGCCATACTGCGTTGACCATTTGGTCAATGCAGATCGCTGCGGCCCTAAGAATAGGGCCCAAGGCTGTATTCTTGTAGCTGATGATGGTTCGTCCTGACTTGAAGGACTCTTTTCGTTTAAGAAATATCTGCCCCACAGGCAGATTGGCATCCAACTTGAATCCCCAAGGGTACTTGCGAACCAGTGAAGACGGGATGTGCGCACACAGAAACAGCTTTGCTGACGATACGGACATCGGCATAGGTCTGAACACCTTGACATCTGACCATACACGATGGCAGGATTGGAAGTAGAATCTAGGGCAAAAGACCATAAGATGAGTTGATTCGTGATCAGCAAGGTGAATCACCCAATCTGTACAAACAATGTCTTCGAGCTGCAGCGCATGACCTTCCTGAAATTTCGGGCATAAGCACATATGGCGAAGGTGAAGATGCCACTCAGAATGAATGAACTGCTGCCACATGGGGAGAGTATGCAAAGGAATAAAATGTGTCTTGCACCAAACCTTGTACGCGGAGGTCGCCTCCTTGATGTACTTGACTTTTGATGGAAAGACAAGGGATTTTGAGTTGGCCTGAGCAAGTTCTCTGAGAACAGGTTGGCGAAATGACAACGTCTCAAGTCCAGTAGCCACATGTCCATCCACCAAGTCCACATTGGGGTGCTGCTGCTGAAATTGTTGGCATCTGCATGGAAGTTGATCAACTGTTGTCTCAGCAAGCTTCTTCTCCCACTCGAAGTGATTATGAAGAATAGAGCCCAGCGATTGGGGAGCAGACTCTCTCGGCGTCTTAGAGGGGAGGTGAAACGGGATGCAAATGCCTTTGAACTGCTGAATGGTATGAGACAGAAACGAGGAGACATGGGCAGCAAAAGAAGGATGAGACAGAAACGGTAAAGTGACTGACTTGTTGTGTCGGGGTACAGAGCAGTTACGAAACTGCAACGCAGATTTGAGCAACTGTACCACTCTAGATCTGAAAGGTTGCTCCATGATCTTGGCCATCTTGAACATCGCGTACAACTCTAACGTTGAGACTTTGGCAGATCTGACAATTTTTGCAGCAGAGAAAGATGCCGAGGTCAGTGACGCCAAATCGTACAGAAGCGACCATGCTTGGCTTTTGTCCATCAAACATCGAGTCGGAGTACTTGTTGAAGCAGCACGTCTTCGAACTTTTGCCCAAAGTCTGGAAAACAGTGATACATTCTTAAGAGAGGGACGTGGCCTGAGTCTCTTGAATCCCAATGCTGACTTAATGAAGAAGCGGTCAATGAACGGTGAATTGAATCTGGGCTGCCATCGATCAATGAGTACATGCTCTTGCACCCAAGCTTGTTTGTAGTCATCGTGAACTGAAAGACAAAGTGTAGAAAAGTCGAAATAACTGCCAAGCGAAGCCCAAATACGAATGGCCGGTTCAACTTGAACATATTGCTCACGGAGAACTTGCTTGAGTTTGGACTGACGGTTGAATTCACGCTTCGAAATAGTAATTGAGGTACTTCCCACATACATCCATCGGTCTCTTTGCTTGAACGATGAACGGGTACTCCAAGACACGGGAGCTTTCAAATAAACTGCACAAGGACTCTGAAACCGTGTGAACGTGTACTCAGACGGCGTAACTCCAGCTTTCTGCAATTTTTCAAGCAGCCGTTGCTCTGGCGAAGTACCCCTGGAGTAATGGAACAGTAGAATCAGATGACAAAAACCTTGCAACCAAATGGCCATCACTTTGTCCACATGCGGAATGAATTGAAGCACAAACGACATGAACTTGCCAATCTCTGTAATAAGAACATGTGCTGACCGAATCTCCTTTGCGGAGAATTGTTTGGAAGCAAGGCTGTGTGCAATTCAGACAACTTGAAAGGCTGCCGCTGCGATGCACGTAGAGAGACTCTTGATACCCATCCTAGATGCAAAGGTCGCCGAGATCCCGAATTTGACTGCAAGTTCTTGCAGTTTGGCTTTTTCCTTGCCTCCATAGTTGATCTGCACAAGCTTGGAGACAGACACAATGTGTTCTTGAAATTCTGCAAAACGCTTGCCTAGGGGTCGTTTGAAACTCTGGATCCACTTGTCGACGTCCCCCTCTCCTGATCCCTTTAGCCGGGCTTTGTGATCGTTCAAGGCTTCTGCAGGAACACTGTCGATCTTACTCTTGAGGTCAGTCTCCCAAGTCTTCGGTGGTGTCCCGGATTGTAGACAAGGAGCACTCGATTGCGAAGCAACCGGGAGCTGTGTTTTCGAAGCGGATTTCGTAGGGGTAACAGGAAGTCCTGCGGCTTGCAACTGTTCACGGCGGCGGTTGAGCTCTTCCGAAACTTGGAGGAACTTCTGAGATTGGTCAACGCCTGTGGGCACCGGCATGTTGTCAAACATGAGCTGAACGATCTTGTCAACCAGCGGCTGAAACAGGACGGCACAATCTGTGTTCTTGTTGGGAATGATTGTAGATGGATTAGCGGCCTGAAAAAGTTGCGTAGCAACTGCATCGATGTCAACTTTGCGATCTCGAAGGTTCTTTGTCACTTGCGACACAAACACTGCTTCAGCAACTGTGGCAACTGGCACAACACTGAAAAACTTGCCATGACTTAATGCTCGCAGACGCCAATCTGAAACTCCATGGAACAGGAATTCCTGAACAGGAATGCTGAGTGGATCTTTTCCTGCGATCCCTTTCTTTCGCGACCACGGGGTGGCTTCGATGTACTTACGAAAAGACAACCCATGAAGCACTGTTGAGTCATAATGATCACGATCTGACGCCCATCCATTCGGTAGTGCAGGAGCAAGAACAGGACCTTGATGAAGTGGCATGGGAGTAGACGGCGATGATGAAGGTGCCGAAGAAAGTGGAGGCGGAGGTAGGGGAGGTGGCTGACTAGCAGGAGCAGAATTGGAGAAGTTGGGATCATTCCAACTTCCCGAGCTATACGGCTGATAGCGATGCTGACCCCACGATTGTTGGGATCTCCCGTACCCTGTGTTGGTGTCCCACTGTCCATTCCATGCCATGGTTTCAGAACTAGCGACAAAGCTAAGTCCACGGGATCGCTAAGGACACTTCGAATCAAAGAGCTCCGTAGAAAAACAAACCTGCTCAAGTTGTTCTCAAACTGCAGCACTTGCACATCGCTTGCACAACTCTTGCACCACACTTGCTCATCTCTTGCACCTCTGACGCACACCCTTGCACTACCGCTGAGACTTCACTTGCACCACACTTGCATATCTCTTGCTGGCACACCTCACAATCCGAACTGGCATGTTTTTGACACGCGCATGCATACATAGCAATTGACAGCGGAAGAGACTTGAGAACGCGGCTGGTCAAGGCAACTTACGGCACTCAGACCTTCCAAAAGACAAGAAGCGCTTCCGGGATGAAACATGAGGAGCGAAAGACCCATCTGCCATCTTTGGCACGGGCAACGTCACGAATGTAACTGCAGGAATGGTCACCCTCAACTCCTCCCATGGGGATCCTTGAATGGGGGGGGCGTGAGGGACCCTTGTCGATTAAATGCAGATCCGAAAATGCACACCGGACGCTCACTCAGAATGCCACCGTACTTGGACGCCGCCTCTTGTGCTTGTTCTGCATCTGAAGTATGAGCCCTAGCATAGAAGGAAACCGGTGGGGACCACATGCTGTCACGAGCATCCCAATACGATGGTCGAATCGTTCCCTCAAGGAGGATAGAGGCAGCCCCGGCCACTGTTATGTTGTGTGCAACAGGCAAACGAGCAATCCCTGCTGCCGAAGTATGCGACCTGACCATGGTCCTCTCAAAGTGGGTGAAGTGGATGCTCAAGCACTTGCACGAACTCGACAAAGAACGAAGCTCAACAGAGTGAATGTTTGCAGCTTGATCGGCCGCAGCAATTGCTTGAGAGACATACTTCAATGCCGTCGAGTTGACATACTGGGAAGGAAGACCTAACAGGCTCATCAGATAGTCCGCAGTGCTTTGCATCAAAGAGCTGGGAACCTGCAACTCAAGATTGGCCTGTATCTTTCTCGAAATCTCACATGCCGATTTCATACGGCCAGGGCTGGAACTGATCAAGTGACGTAGAGCAGTAAACATGGGGTATAATGCGACCCAATTGAAGCTGGCTGAGTACACTTGTATCAGCTTCGCTTCTTCATCACGCACTTCCAACCCACGAAGTTCAGGAATCACGAAGAAGTTTGAATCTTGTTCCCACTCAACTTCCACATGCCCTTTGAGAAGAGATCGATTCTCAAAATGCTCGTACGAATCTTGCAAGGGTTTAACTCGAAAGACGTAAGTCTGGTCCGCACTGAGCTGCCACCCTACACGATCAGCATGAGTACCAGGAATCTTATCGCAAATTGCACGAAGTCGAATGCTGTTAGGATCTGCGACAAGAGAAACTCCGCTTCCATGGACTTGCCGAAGTCGCTTTGAGGGCTGGGAAGAGTCATCCGTTTGATATGTGAGGGCTGACTGCTGGCTCTGACCAGAAGCTGCTGACTGATTCTGTTGAGAAACAACAGTCTGCTGAATGTCGAGCAAATTGTTGAGGCCAGCATACACATCTCTGTGGCCTCGGACATGAGTCAAGTTTGCCGACATGATTGCTGAGTATTCAGCAAAATCGGCCACCGAACGAAACGACAGACGGAAACCTGCGCCATCTGCATGAAGAGTGATTGCTGGTGGAACCTCTTGCTGTGGAACAGGTCGATCATTTACAGCACGTGCAGCAATCAAGGTAGGAGCTACATCTGCTGTTCCCAAACCAACATTGGATGCAGAAGAGATCGGCAAAGATGACGGAGCTGGCGTCGGGCAAACTGCAGGAGTGGGGGGTGAAACCATAAACCTCTAAAGGGGTAGCTCTAACAGGTACCTACAGCAATGGCTGCATGCTCATACATATACATTCCGCTGCCCATTGGCTCACAGTGGTTTTACCATATTGAGACAAGACAAGCTCTCCTTGCGTAGCAAGACAAAACAACTACTGTCCGTGTGCAGGGCGCTGCCCTTTGATCCTTAGGGAATAACTGGTCATACACCTCCTAACAAGGAGTATTCCTTGTGGGTGTATCGGCACAGTTTTCTGGTAGCGGAGCCCGGAAAGGGCCGCCCGCCTCACAAAGTCCGCTACAGCGGTCGGCCTCGCCGAACGCTTGACCAAGCGGATAAGAGGCAGCACAATGTCGAGCTCGCATAGCGAAGCCGACGGCAGTTCCCAATCCTCCGGGGGATATGAGAACGAAGAGACCTCCCAAGGTCCAGCCACTTATGTCGCACAGTCATATGCAACATCTGACCGCATGCTTGCATCATTAGGCATAACGCCCAAGATCGCGCCTGCCTATGATGGCACCACCTCGTGGTTTGAGTATGAACAGTTGATTGACGACTGGTGCGACATAACAACGCTGGATGACACCAAAAGAGGTCCGTCTCTCAAGACGAGGCTCTCCGGATTGGCCGCAGTACAAAAAGAATCACTGAACCGAGAAAGGCTTGCAGCCCCAGATGGAGTAGATTACTTCAAGAAGAAGATGCGTCCATTTTTCGTGAAAGGAGAACAGTACGTTTTCCTGTGGCGTTTCCTCGGCCTATTCAAGGCATGGAAGGGCAACCAAGACTTTGTGACTTGGATTGCTAAGTTTGAGATCGTGCTACAGCGCGTGAAAAACTCATGGATGGATCTCTTACCAGAGATAGCTCTGGAAGATGCCCATCCAGATTTCATGCAAGCTGTGCAGGCAGACCGAACCTTCCTGGGCCTACAGGAAGCAGCCGAGAGAGACACATACGCCGCACGCTATTTCGAAACATGGAACAAGGAACGCCTTGACAATCATCGAAGAGCGTTTCCTCTGAATGATAATCTCCTAGCTCTTCTCTTCCTAGTGCAGTCCGACCTAAATGAGATGCAACGTGAGAGGTTGGTAACAGCATTGACCAACCAAGGTCACCGAATTGAGACCTACACGTACCCTGTGGTACGGCAGACCATGTTCGATCAGTTCTCAACGACCAGAACTGGTCTGCAGGATCCCAACATTCGGCACTCTTCTCACAAGAAGGACCGCCATGGAAGGAGAGACCAACGCCGCAAACGCGGAGGTCGAAACTTCCTCATCCTCGATCAGGGTGAATACGACGGAGTCGATGGATTCTGGCTCCAAGACGAAGACACCCTTGAGGAAGGCTTTCTTGCCGCCGAGGATGAAGAAGCTGTCTTCTGGACAGTTGATGACCATGAGGCCTTCGTTGCAAGGAGATTCAAAAAGGGAAGAAGACCAAGAATGCGTCCCGGATCACCGGGAAGAGCAAAGGGTGGCAAGCGAAAAGGACGTGGCCGTTTTAGGTCATACCGCGGAAAAGGGAGAGCCAACCAGGCAGAACATGATCCAACTGATTCCAGCTATTTCGGTAAAGGTAAAGGAAAGGAAAAAGGAAAAGGTGGGAAAAGGCAAAGGAAAAGGAAAGGACAAAGGAGATAAAGGAAGCTCCTTCAAAGGTACAAAGGCAAAAGGCAAAGGTAAGGATACAGCTAAGTCTGCCTCCTTACAAGGAGACCAAACTGGATCTCCACAGGCCTATGAAAGTTCCACCGCACCGAGCTGGGATTCATGGTATGAGGACAGTTATTATACTGACTCCAGTTGGAATTATGCCGCTTATGACGATCAAACGTCTTATACTTACTATGCATCACAAGCCTCACGAAGAAAGACACGGAGAAAGAAGAGAAGAAATCAAGCAGGATCATCAGGTAGAGGCACAGATCCGAGCGCGCACCAAGAACCCGTGTACAACTCATCAGTGAGTTACGTGCCCCAGGTCTCTGAACCATCCGAGGGGCAAGGTGTTGAAACTGCAACAGCGGTGTTTCCGTTGCAGCACACCGTCCTATCTGCTCTCACAGAGCGGATCAATCTTGATAAGAGCCCTACCTTTGTCATACTTGACTCTGGTTGTACTAGGGCTATGGGTTCCCGCTATGCGGTGAACAGGCTTATCAAGGCCGTGAAGCAACGTGCCCCAGGCATGATTGATTTCACTTTTTCACCTTCGAACACGAAGTTTTCTTTCGCAGATAGTGAAACAGCTCTTATCAAGGAGCGTGTAACTCTATGGTTCAACACAACTCCAAGAAGAGATACAACCATAGAAGTTTTGGATCAGGGGAGAGTCCCCATTTTGTTTTCCATCGAACAGATGAGGAATTTAAGAATGACCCTCGAGTGTAGTCCCACAGCTGACCTAGCAACGTGTGAAGCTTTCGGTTTGTATAAAACCCCTCTTCCGATTAGTACCAATAACCATTTGGTATTGGACCTTCTAGGCTTCACTTCCACCAGGAAGTATCTCCCTAAGTCAGGTACGTCGTTCAGTGCGACGGAGACTGCTCTAGGAGCCAATAAGCCTTATACTAGGATACCGGAAGGTCGCTGTCCAGCCTGTGCCGGACAGAAAAGGGCTCACACGTACCTCAAGGGTTGCGACAAAGCACCTGAGGGAGCAGCTGATCCACCACCGAAGAGGATTTCAGGTAAAAAGAAGCCTCTTCCATCTGATCCGGCAGAATCATCTGCCAAGAAACTTGATCCACCAGAACCATCTGGTGATGCTCCTGAGCCTTCCGGACCATCGGAACCATCATCAGGCTCTAGGGACAAACCTGCAGAATCCTCTGCACCACATGAACCTCCAGAAGAAGAAAGACTTGAGGTCCCACCTGCGAAGATAAAGACTCCAAAGGGTCTTAAAAACCTTCTGAAGAAATCCCGCAAATATGCGGTTAAACCTCCTGTTGAAGAGAAGTCTAAGGTCCCAGGAGCTGATGACGGGACGGAGGTAAGACCACTTGAGTCAAGAGAATACCCGGCTCCTGGTACAGACTCACCTACAGGTGAAGAGATTGTCGCGGAACCATCGCCATCTCTTCCCATTGCTCTTCGCAGGATTCATGAGAAGCTTAAGGACCCTGTAGAACTCTATAAGCTTCACCTTAAGCACCGTCATATGAGTACGGATCAGTTCAAGCGACGCACAAAAGCCTTACAGATCCCAAAGGAGATATACGAGCTATATGACCAACTGGTCAAAAAGTGTTCAGCCTGCCAGGAACATGTGAGAGCTCCTTCAAGAGCGAAGATTTCTGGTTTAAGATCAGAGACTTTCGGTGATCTCACCTTCGTAGATCACGGTGAGCTTCCAATTCCCGGCAAGGATAGTCGCTTAGTATTTCTTATTCTCTATGATGGAGCAACAAACTTGTTGACTGCCGAAGTAGTCCAGGATAAAGAAGAACATACTACAATGTCGATTATGAATGACTACTTTGAGAAATTTCAGATCAACCCAAAGGTTGTAGTTGGAGATCAAGCATTCATGACTCCAAAAATGGAGGCTTATTACAATCGGCAGAATATCAAGCCTGTGGCAACAGGACCTGGAACACCATGGCCCAACAGGGCCGAAGCTGCTGTAAGATTGCTGAAGCATCAGATTAAGCTCATACTTCAGATCCTGAAGGATGGTGACCCGCAGTATAACGGAATCACCATGAAGTATGGCAACCTCGTTCGCCAAGCATGTTTGGCAAGAAACTCTTCGATTACCTACGGAGGAGTTACTCCTTTAGAAATGGCCTTTGGAAGGCGTCCTCGAGATGTTATAACACCAGAGAACGCTGATCCCAATCAGTTGACAGGTAATCCAACTGATACGGAAGTCACTGCGAGAGCCATTAAGGAGCTTGCCAACAGGGCTTACCAAGATGCACGCCAATCTGATGATCTGCGTAGAGATCTTGCAGCCAGACTGTCAATGACCCAAGGACCTTTCTCTTTGGGAGATAAGGTTTTCTACTGGTCAGAAGATAAGTCTAAGATTTGATCCACTGGGTCCAAACATGGATCTTGGCTAAAAGGAAAGGTGATCTCCGAACTCGGAGGATCCATGGTAGGTGTGGATCTTGGAACACGCATCGTCCGCGTCAATATCTCAAAACTGCGGAAAAATTATGACATAACATCTGATGTGGAGATTCCTCTCGCGCCTGATGAGGAAACTCTGACGTCAGAAGGTTCTGACCACGCAAGTTGCATGGTCACCTTTGATGCTTCCCTGCAGTCGACAGACCTAACGGTTCCACATCAAGAGTGTCACTGGCAGGTCACCAGCACTGGGAAGATTGACTTCCTATAACTCTACGGCGGATCTCCCCGCATGAGTCACAAAGCTGCCCTGTCAGGTCTGCGAGTAGGTCAGCCAGTCGATTTGCGTAGCGGTCTAGATCTTGAGCAACCGCAAGGTCGCTCCAATCTTCTTAGGATCATCAAGGAACAAGAACCTACTATTATTGTTATGTCACCGGACCATTCCCAGTGGTCTAGCTGGTACTCACAGTGGAAGAAAGGCTCTGCCAAGAGACTTTCTGTTTTAAAATTCTGTGAATCGGTCGCAGACCACCAAATGAAGCTCGGACGTTACTTTGTTCTTGATAACCCATACTACAGCAGGCTCTGGTCTTCACCAGAAGCAAAACGCCTGTTTTCTAATCATAAGATCAGCTATGAGGTCTGTAACCTACAGGCCTATGGCATGAAAGATCCAACAGGATACTATGAATCGAAATCCTCGATTTTTATGCACAACCTGCCACCGCAAGTTTTAATTCCTCTCCAGAGGCATTCTGCCAAAACGAAATCTCCTACATCTCCACCAGGAGACGAAAAGGGTATTCAAGGCTACGGTCTTAAAACGAAACTCGCACAAGTGTATCCTTATGAATTCTGTGAGACCTGATGTGTCGCCAAGGTCTTCATCGGAAAGGAAAGTTTCGCCGCACAAACAGAAATCACCTTCACAGGTGCCGACACCAAAACCTAAACCGAAGGCACATCCACAGGGACCCATTCCTCCGTTACAACAAGATGAAGAAGACACTGAAGAAGAACTGGTCCCAGACGACCCCGGACAACCGTCCGCTCCTCCTCACACTTCTGGTTCACCAGAACCGGAGAGCGATGCCGAGTCAGAAGACACAAGGTATTACTCTGATGAGGAAGGTGACCTGGTCGTAGATGAGAAGGACTGGATCCTTCTCACACAAGAACAGAAACTGTGCAGTAACACAGGTTCTTTCTCCATGCCTCGGTACATGCATGGCGGACCCGTAGACATCAGAGAGGTAACATCAAGAGTGAGGTCAGACCGAACACGGTATAAACCCACCAAAAGGTTCCGATCTGACATTCGTGAAGAGTACCATCTTCTCACGGAAGAGGACAAGGCCTTATCCCTAAGTTCCCCCAGGAACTCAGCGAATCTGACCCAGAAGGCACAACGGAAGGAGGCAACTGCCAAGGAAAAGCGTGAGATGAAGAAACAGTTTGATGAAGCGAAAGCAGCAGAATATCAGAGCTGGGTAGACAATGATGTCTTTGAGCTCGTCGATACACGGAAACTCGGAAACATCCGAAATTATGTCACTGGTCGATGGGTCCTGACTCTAAAAAGAGACAAGGACGGAACCTTCCTTAAGTGCAAGGCCCGATGGGTCCTGAGAGGTTTCCAGGATCGACAGAAGGACATTCAGCAAACTGATAGTCCTGCTGCGAGTCGCCCAGGTTTCCGCTTAGCGATTCAACTAGCAGCTAACAAGCTGTGGAATCTGACACACATCGCCCTAAAGACTGCTTTCCTGCAGGGTGAAGCCTATGATGAGTCGAGAGACATAATCTGTCAGATTCCTCCTGAAGCAGGTTATCCTCCCTACATTGCAGCGAGGATGAAGAAACCCGCTAATGGACTTAACGATGCACCTCGAAGATGGTGGAACATCGTTGATAAGGCACTCCTGTCTTACGGCCTGGTGCCAACCCGTGCGGATCGCTGTACATATGTTCTGTATGGTAAGAAGTCTGCAACAGCAGATGCTGAGCTCAAGAAGTCTCAGCCAAAGACCATGGAATCAGCGATTGACTATCTCCTAGATCCCATAGCAGGCAACAATGCCACGGGTAGACAGGTACATGGAGTAGTCTGTTTGCATGTAGATGACCTGTGCATGGCCGGTGATGACACCTTTCGTAAGGCCGTGATTGAATCGATCAAAAAGGAGTTTGCAGTAGGTTCTGAAGACACGAATGATATCATGTTTGTAGGACGGAGATTAGTCTGGAAGGATGCTACAGCATCAGTGCCAGCACATATCTCAGTAAATCAGAACCTAGCTGTTGAAGCTCTAGAGGAAATTGTTTTTGATAAGAAGCTCAACAATGAGCAACAATGCACACCACAGCAGCACACTGCTTACAGAAGTGTTTTAGGACAGATCAACTGGCTACAAAGCCGGACTCAAGCTCACATCTGTGATCGCTTCAGTCGGTGTGCGAGTAAGGCTGCCAAGCCTACTATCGGTGATATTCGAGAATTGAACAAGCTTGTTAGGATTTTGAAGTCTACTGAAGTAGAACTGCGTTTTTGGCCGCTGAAAGGAAATCTCAGAATCCTCGGTTACCCTGATGCTTCCGACAGGAACAATGATGACAAATCATCTCAGAGAGCACATGTTATTTTCCTTGCTGAAGATCGAAATCCAAAGCTAAAGGGAATGAAACAATCAGCAGCAGCTGCTTCTTCCAAGAAGAACGATTTCTCTGAATCCTCTATTAAGGGAACATCCTCGAGAGGTAGCCTGGTGGATTATGAGTCTCACAAGATTACGACAACCACAATGTCCACAACAGTGGCAGAGCTTAACGCACTGATGCGTTGCTTTGGTACCTGCCTGTTCCTCAAGGGACTTTGGGCAGATCTCTCATCAGAGACCGTACCTATACATATCAGAACAGATTCGAACAATCTTGTGACAACAGCAGGCACGACACACCTTCCAGAGCAGAAGGAAACTCACCACCTCATTCAGATGCTTCGTAAGGAATCCAACTCTGGATCTTTAGATGACCTAGCTCATGTAAGCTCGAAGTACTGCCTAGCTGATGCATTAACAAAGCATTCGGCGCAACCTGATGAGCTTATCAAGGCTCTGGAAACAGGAAATTTACCAGAAACAGACATTCATCCACCTTTCCGTGAACTTCTTCAACATAAAGCTTTCACTGTTCGGTGGATCATAGACAACCTTAAGAATGCCGCTACAGCGGTAGCCTTCCTTGGAATTGATGTCTCAACAGAGATTTACCGATTATTTTACTGCCAAGGAACATGGTGGTAGTTTTGTTTGCTGGTAGCACAACCATGTGCTGGATTTTCTATTTAGACTGTTTTCCGTCTAAAAGAAAATTTGTGTCTGCAGGCTGCGTTTTCATCAAGATCGGACATGTTCATGAGAACTATATGTTCTGTATCATCCGCAGCCGCTTTCAGCCTCGAGCCTCACAGCAATCAGCTTTTTGAGCTAACCAAGCATTCCTGATCCTGTTTGGTCATCGTGCCGTAATGAGCACACGAGCAAACTTCCGTAGCCGTGATGGACACGCCCTACCCAGGGCAGTACAGGCGTACCATGAGCGACATCCACACATGGATAGCTCGTACCCCGAGTCTCGTCGGGAAGCATCACGTCGACACACCGAACACGGTGGACACCGATTTCACAAACGTGAGAAAAATCACGAGCCTCCATACATTTACATGGGTCACCAACAGGTGTTCAATCCGCATCCAAGAGATCTTGCTGAACTGATCTTACGATGTGGCCA